>OX638133.1:95476889-95639389 GCA_951804985.1 Dryomyza anilis
ATTCATTCATCCATTCATTCATTCATTCATTCATTCATTCATTCATAAATTCATTTATTCAATCATTCATTCTTCATTAAATCTCCATTTAGTCCACATTTATTCCTCTTTACTTCCTATTTCATTCCTCATTCAGCCTCATTGTTTTCTCTTTCACTTCTTATTAATTCCACATGAAATCTTTATTCGTTCCTATTGTATCCCTGCTCATTCATTCTTCATTCATTCTCCATTAATTCTTCATTAATTCTTCATTAATTCTTCATTAATTCTTCATTAATTCTTCATTATTTCTTCATTAATTCTTTATTAGTTCTTCATTAGTTTTTCATTAATTCTTCATTCATTCTTCATTCATTCATTCATTCATTCATTCATTCATTCATTCTTCATTTATTTATTCATTCATTCATTCATTCATTCATTCATTCATTCATTCATTCATTCATACATTCATATATTAATGCATTCTTCATTCATTCTTCAATCAATTTTAATTCATTCTTTATTCATTCTTCATTCATTCTCATCTATTCCTCATGCATGCAATCATTCATTCATTGATTCATTCATTCAATATTCATTAATTATTCGTTCATTTTTCGTTCATTCTTCATGTATTCTTCATTCATTCTTCATTCATTCTCATTTATTCTTCATTCAATCATTTATTCATTCTTCATTAATTTTTCATTAATTCTTCATTCATTCTTCATTAATTCTTCATTCATTCAGTCTTCATTCATTCTTCATTCATTCTTCATTCATTCTTCATTAATTCTTCATTCATTCTTCATTCATTCTTCATTCATTCTTCATTCATTCAGTCTTCATTCATTCTTCATTCATTCTTCATTCATTCTTCATTCTTCATTCATTCTTCATTCATTCTTCATTCATTCTTCATTCATTCTTCATTCATTCTTCATTCATTCTTCATTCATTCTTCATTCATTCTTCATTCATTCTTCATTCATTCTTCATTCATTCTTCATTCATTCTTCATTCATTCTTCATTCATTCTTCATTCATTCTTCATTCATTCATCATTCATTCTTCATTCATTCTTCATTCATTTTTCATTCATTCTTCATTCATTCTTCATTCATTCTTCATTCATTCTTCATTCATTCTTCATTCATTCTTCATTCATTCTTCATTCATTCTTCATTCATTCTTCATTCGTTCTTCATTCATTCTTTATTCATTCTTCATTTATTCTTCATTCATTCTTCATTCATTCTTCATTCATTCTTCATTCATTCTTCATTCATTCTTCATTCATTCTTCATTCATTCTTCATTCATTCTTCATTCATTCTTCATTCTTCATTCTTAATTCATTCATTCATTCATTCATTCTTCATTCATTCTTCATTAATTATTCATTCATTAATTGTTCATTAATTCATTCAAGCATTCATTCATTTATTAATTCATTCGTCATTCATTAATTCTTCATTTATTTAACACTCACTCATTGACTTACCCATTTATATTTAAATTCTTATTCCCTCCATAACACTTCAATTCACTCAAACACTCTTTAAACTGTCTATCTCAAAGCCACTCCCTTCCTACCTGCATTACTATTATTTCTCTCTTTGGTACACTCACTTCATAGCGCTCTCAAAACACTCTCCGCCATTTGCTCCCACACATATTCCGCACACATAAAGGACGTGCCAACAAGTACTGCACCAAGAACAACAAGTACAGCATTTTTAATAATAATAGCAACAACTGTGAGAAAAGGACTCGAGCGCGCGTATTCCAAAAATAAACTTTTGCCTTTGCAGGCGCCTCTTTTTTTCGTTTTCCTTTTTTTATGATGAGCGAGAGCAAATAACAAGACAAAAACAAGCGAATCAAGGAACCTACAACGGCTCAAGGAACGAAAGAATGAAGGAACGAACGAACTAACGATTAAAACGAACGAGTGACGAAGTAACCGGCGACCAAAGCACGATGTGTGCAGCGACGTTGGCGACGGGCGGTCTGAAGTGCACAACACAAACCGACACACATGTGCTGTCTGTTGTATGTGTGACTTGAAATGAGTTTTTGTGGAAAACAAGTGGTTGGCGAACAGACGAGCGCACGAAGTGCAAAGCATTGAGCAAAGTAACGTTGTTGCCAGCGCGTCGTGTATGGTGTACCGTGTAACGGTTGTGCAGAAAAATACGAACGACGTCAACGAGTAAAAACAAGCACAAACACACACGAGGAATGCAGTGAAATACGAGACGGGTGACTGAAGAACAGCAGCGGCAACAACAGGCGAGGCATTAGTAGAAAACGACAACAACGAAGAGGACGACGAGGAACACGGAACGAACGAAAGAACAAACGAACAAGTGAACGTACGAACGAGTGAACGTACGAGCGAACGAACGAACGAAAGCACGAACTAATGCACGAGTCGAGCCAACGAAAACGAACAATTCACGGCAGACAAACAGGCGAGTCCTGCTGAGACGTCGAGTCCTTGCTCGTCGGTTCAAACGTTAAGAAGGACGATTACGGTGACAATTTTCTAACGCATTTTAAAAGTCAGCAGAAGTCAAAGTATAATAAAAGAAAAGTGTATGTGTATTTTTATTGTATCACTTCATGTGCACTCGCGAATGAAACCAGTAGAATTTAGTTAACAGTCAAGTGCTAAACAAAGAAAGTCTCTTTATAATTATTTAAAAATACAATATATTACTTTAAATGTAATAGAAAAATACTGATAAATAAATATTTGATTTTCAAAGATGAACTTTAAAAATGTTTTCTTTTAAAATTCTATTAAGACAAACGTGTTTCGTTTGAAAACGTCAATTGTGTGCATTAATATTTAAAAAAAGCCATTCATTTCAGTTGAAAACAGCCATAAAAGTTCCTTAAAAAGCTTCAAAATAAAAATTAAATGCTTTAAACAAGTTTAATAAATTCACTAAAAGCATTTTAGCAGCTGAATGATATAAAAGTGTAGCCTAAAACGCCAAGTGTCGCATAGAAAATATATAAAACAATTGCACAAAAACTTAAAAGTGAACAAAAGTTCTGACTAGAACGTTTTAAAACCTTTTAAAACCTATTTAAACCACTGAAGCCCTAATAGAACCCTTTTAAAGGTGTCTGTAAAATCAAGTGCTCATTGAAGAGTATGGTTTAAATTTTCAAAAATTCAAGTAAAAAATTGCGTAAAAAACGTAAACCGTAAATAGTGTCGCGAAAAAATTAAAAAAAGAACATAAAAGTGTAATAACTGCTAAAAAAGAAAAAAAAGAAAGTCTTAAAAGTTAGAAAATAGAACCATTAAAAACCCGTATACATGACAGGTTCTAATGAGCAAAAATTCTAAATGATAAAATAATCATATAACTTAAAATTCAATAAATATAAAGTGTGCCCTCTAACCCTGACAAATCTGCGATAAAAAACAAAACTTTAGGCAAACTATTGAAAAATTCAAAGAACTTAGAAAAGCCTAAAAATTTAAAAAGTATACAAAAAGTGTTTGTAAAAACATCAAAGTTTCTTTAAAAATATTCAAAACCTATGAAAAACCGTGTCGTAAAATTCAAAAAGTATTATAAAACTTAAGTAATTTCACAATATTAAAAAAATATTTAGCAAATATTAAGAGAAAAACACATATTTGTTAAAAATAATTAAATTGTGGTAAGTGGTAACTCATAAAACGTTGTGTAATATTTATAAAGTGTTGCTGAAAGTATTAGAAATTGCAAAAAATTTAAATGAAAAATTTGAAATAAAAACAGTGAACTTTAAATGAGCGAAAGTACTACAAAGTGAAGTCAAAAAATCCTCCAAAGTATCTGAAAAACCATCAAGTATAACGCTAAACTCTGGTTAAACTAAAGCGAAACTTTTGCTGAGGACTCGACAACCGCAAGGATAAAAGTGAGTAATTTAAATAGTTATAAAAATCACAAATATAAAATATAAAAAACATAAAAAACATAAAAAATTAAAAACATAAAAATTAAAAAAAAATATTAAAATAATTTGAAACATTATTTTATTACGTATTATAAATTAGAAAAATTAAAAAATAAAGATTATAAAAATATTTTATATTATATAAAAATATATAAAAATATAAAAATATAAAAATATAAAAATATAAAAATATAAAAATATAAAAATATAAAAACATAAAAATATAAAAATATAAAAATATAAAAATATAAAAATATATAAATATAAAAATATAAAAATATAAAAATATAAAAATATAAAAATATAAAAATATAAAAATATAAAAATATAAAAATATAAAAATATAAAAATATAAAAATATAAAAATATAAAAATATAAAAATATAAAAATATAAAAATATAAAAATATAAAAAATTAAAAATAAAAAAATACAAAAAATTGTAAAATAAAATGAAATAAATAAAATTAAAAAATACATACAATAAAAATATATATAAAAAATTAAAAAAAAAATATATATTATGAAACAATAAAAAAGCACGCATTCGCAAGGACTCTTCAGGATATCGCTGCCTACACAGCGTTTCCCGTTTGTTTTCCGCATTTGTTCGCACGTTGTTGCTGCCATTGCTGCTCCTGTTGTTACTATTATTGTCGAATGCCTGCCTGCCTGACTGAATTGCTGCTCCATCCTCTGAACCTTGCTCCAAACAAAAGTGGCTGCAACTTCAGTCTCAAGCAGCAGGCAGAAGGACGACGTCGTCGTCGTCATTGTCGTGTCCTCGTCGACAACGCCATCGTCGACAAACAAAAGCTGCAGCAGCAGTAGCAACAAAGAAAAGTTGCTGTTGCTCCAGAGCAAAATGGCAGACACAACGTACAAAACGTCCGACCAAACGACAGCCAGACAGATAGCCAAACAGACCCCCAACAAAAATATAGAAATAATAAAACAAGTTCTCTAAATAAAAACACAGCAAAAAGGACGAACACCTAGCGCTCATGCCCAGGTTTTAGCACATTTCTTGGGTCAACAACGCCTTAGCCTCAGTCTTTATAATGCAAAAAAAAAGAAAAATACATGTAACACAATTTTCTTAGTAACAAAATTCTGTAGTCCCCAAAGTAAAATATAGAAGAAAGAAAAAAAAAGTTAAATAAAAACAGTTACATAAACGTATATCTAAAAATAAAATGCGTGCACATTTACAAACACAAAAATACTTTTATAAATAAAAATATAAGTTTAACGGTAATTTAGACACCAACACAACAAAACACCATAAATTAATGACAAAAAAAAGGGACAACAATTTTGAATGATGTTGTTATAAATAGCAAAAAAAAATAAAAGTAACAGAAAACCCTACAAGACATTGAAATAATTATTGAGAAAGTATAACAAAAGCTTATAGAGAAAAAATACGAAAAATGTATATAAGAAAACCGCTACAAGTGAAAAATTATTAGTCAGGACAGAAGGACTATTGCAAAAATACAGCAAAAACAACTGTTGCTACTCAATAGAAAATGGTGTTTGGAGTTACTACTAGTTGACGCACATAATTGTACAAATTGGGGTGTTTTAGGAAAAAAAATGGTGTTTCTCACAATAGGCATTAATTATGTGGTTAATAAAATCGAATATTTGTGGTATTACAATTTGGAATGCATAGGATTTGTTTGTTCAGGTTTAAATATACAATTTTGTTTTAAATAATTTAATAAAACATTTATTTTTTATATAGTTTACAAGGTACTCCTTGAAAAAGTTAATTTTGAGGATTTTATGTAAAGGGTTTCAAGAGCGCTACAAAAGTAAATAAAACAAAAACGGTTTTGGATATCAATGAAATTCTTTATTCCTGTAAATGTACGTTCGATGCCATTATGTATGGAACTCGATCTCGCTGAACCCAATTTTCGACGGTTTTCAAGCATAAATCGGCCGATACTGCTAGTACGAAGTTCATCAATCGTCGCTGGCTTGTTGGCATAGACCATAGACATGACGTAGCCCCACAGGAAATAGTCTAACGGCGTCAAATCGCACGACCGAGGCGGCCAATCGACTGGACCATTTCGTGAGATAACACATTCTCCAAACTTGGTTTCCAATAAATTGATTGTTGTATTCGCTGTGTGGCTTGTGGCGCCGTCCTGTTGGAACTACATGTCCTCCAAGTCCATATCATCCAATTGGGGCCAAAAATATTCGGTTATCATTGAACGGTATCGATTCCCATTCACAGTAACGTGCCGGTCTTGATCATCACGGAAGAAGTACGGCCCAATGACGCCGCCGGCCCATAAACCGCACCAAACCGTAATTTTTTCGGGATGCAATGATGACTCATGGAGTACGTGTGGATTGCTGTCTGACCAATAACGCATATTTTGTTTATCGACGAGGCCATTCAGCCAGAAATGAGCCTCATCGCTGAAGATGATTTTTCGATGAAAATCCGAATCATTTTCAAGTTGTTGCTCAGCCCAATTCACGAACATACGACGCTTCTGTTGGTCAAGCGGCTTCAGTTCTTGCGTCAATTTAATTTTGTAAGGATGTAGTCCAAGATCTTTTCGCAAAATTCGCCACAAGGACGTCACAGAGATGCCCAACGCTTGAGAACGACGTGTGAGAGACACATTAGGGCTTTCGTCAACTGAAGCCTCAGCGGTAGCAATATTCTCGACACTGCGGGCACTTCTTTGTCTCACTGGCACGGGAACATTTTGTACTGTGCCTGTGGATTCAAATTTTTCCACTAGACGCTCAATTTTTGATCTGCTAGAACGATTATGACGACCATAAATTGGACGTAGCGCTCTTAACGTTGAGGCCACTGACTCCGAATTTCGGTAGTAAATTTTAATAATTTCGACTCGTTGTTGGCTCGTATAGCTTTCCATTATGAAATGGCAAACCTTACTGAAGAGAAATGTCAAAAGAGCGGTAAGAAATATGGCGTCGTTTGCTGTCCGTATTGCTCTACTTTTGAAGCGTCCCATTTGAAAAACCCTTTAGAAAAGTTTTGTTTCATGAGCTAAGAAAAAAACAAATAACACATATATAATTATAAATCTTAATTTATTTACCACAAATCAAATATAAATGTAACTGTTAATGCGGTTATGACATAAATATAAACTTACAATCATTGTCTGAAGTTGAATTGTCTCGGCGACAAATCGTATATTGATCATATTAATGTTTAGTATGAATAATTAAAATTAGTAATACTTTTTAAAAAATCAGATTAACCATTTAAAATTACTATTTACTACTTTGAATAGCTATTGAAATGATTTCAATAAAAAATATAAATTTTGATCAAGGCACTGCTTTAACAAATTTAATTTTGAGGTTTTCATATAGAAAAATTTTGTCTAGAGTAAAAAAAAAATAATAATTATTATAAAAAAAATATGAATCGTCGTTGTAGAATGAAAAGTCACCAACTTAATTTTTATGAAAAACTTAAATTTCGAGTTTGTTGATTAATATTACAAAAAGTAATTGATGTATTTTTAAAGTTAAAATATCAATTGATAGATTTACATTTCCTTATCATGTGGTAAAAAAACTTATTTAAAACTAACAAATATATCGTCGTTGTTGAACTAAAAGTCACCAAATGCATTTTTATGAAAATCTTAAATTTCAACTTTGTTGGTAATTATTACAAAAAGTAATTAATATATTTTTTTAAAGTTGAAATACCAATTGATAGATTCACTTTTTCATATCATTTGGTACAAATATAGAGTTCATTGATCAAAAATTGAAAGATATATTAAGATTTTTGTAAGTGAACAATTGGCATTTTGAAAATGTACTTGATGACTTTTAGTTCTACAACGACGATATAAAAATCTAAAATCATTTACCAAAAGAAATAGAAATATTTCTTTCAAAAAATTTATTTAAACATGTTCAAGATTGAGCTTCTCGAGGAAAATGGTATCGGCAAAGAATAGTCTTAGAGAAAAATTGATTGGTTAAAAAACTAAAGGGTTTTTCAACAGGGACGCTACAAAAATAAAGCGACAGGGACAGCAAACGACGCCATATTTCTTGCCGCTCTTTTGACATTTCTCTTCAGTAAGGTTTGCCATTTCATGATGGGGAGATATACGAATTCGAATTTCGGTAGTAAATTTTAATAATTTCGACTCGTTGTTGGCTCGTATATCTTTCCATCATGAAATGGCAAACCTTACTGATGAGTAAGGTTTGCCATCACAGCTATTCAAGAACCATGGGTGTATAACAAACGCATCTGTGGTCTTAGTGAACTACGTGGTGAAACCATACTATACGATGAGCAAGCCGCAAGGCCTAGAAGCTGTCTTATAGTATCGAAACACTTTGCTGTCACTAAGTTAACCCAATTCTGTGGGCAAGACCTGGTGGCAGCAAAAGTGAGCTATGAAAGCGATAGTGGATGGAAACATCTGATTGTCGCCTCAGGCTACTTCCCCTATGACTCACTACTGCCTCCTCCGCCAAAGGCAATTGTTGAGCTCATAGAGTACTGTGATCTTAAGGAGACCGGCCTTATTCTTTGCTGTGACGCTAATGCTCAACACACTGTGTGGGGCAGCAGTAAATGCAACGCGCGAGGTACCAGACTCCTTGACTTCATCATGATCTCCAATCTGAACATTCACAACACTGGTAATAAACCCACTTTTGTGACTGCTAGAAGACAGGAAGTGATTGACCTTACTTTGTCTAACTGTAGACTGAGAGAGTCAATCTTTAACTGGAAGGTTCTTAAAGAAGATTCTTTATCGGACCACAGGTATATCGAGTTTCATACTGACCGAGAGGTGCTGCCCTCTATGACGGTAAGAAACCCCAGAAAAACGAACTGGGCACGCTTCAGACATGAACTTGAGAATTCCCTCAATATTCCTGTCAGAATTCGTACCAAAGAAAGTATTGAGACGTCCGTTCAAGTTATGAACGATGTCATAAATTCTAGTTTTGTACGAACATGTCCGGTACGAAAAACGTTATCTAGACCTCCCGTTCCTTGGTGGAACGCTTGTCTTGAAACCTTGCGCAAGGATTCCAGAAAGCTTCTAAATAGGGCCCTAAGGAGCAACTTAGACTCTGACTGGTTTCTTTATCGAGCTAAGCAGAAAGAGTATAAGAAACGAATTCGTAAATCGAAAAGTGTTTCCTATAAAGACTTCTGCAGTAGCATCGAATCCTGCAGTGAGACTAGCAGATTGGTCAAGTTTCTTAAAAGAGACCGAACTGCTCGACTGGACTCACTGCGGAGACCTGATGGCTCGTATACTGAGTCTAAGACAGAGGCACTCAGTGTCCTAGTTGAGACTCACTTTCCGGGAAATCAAATCCACATAGGGCCACTTTGTAATCCCAGCACTGGGGACTGCAATAACAACTCTAATGTGACAAAACATGACTGGCAGGTTGCCAGATTGGTTGTATACGATGAAGCTATCCAATATGCAGTGGCCTCTTTTGATGGCTTCAAGTCACCTGGACCGGATGGCATCTACCCAGTCATGCTACAGGAAGGTATAACCCAATTGCTACCATGCCTAAAGAAGATCTTTAGAGCAAGTCTCGCATGGGCATTCATTCCGACATCCTGGCGTTTAGTTAAAGTAGCCTTCATTCCTAAAGTTGGAAGAGTAGACTATTCCATAGCCAAGAGCTTCAGACCCATTAGTATGATGTCCTTCATACTAAAGTGTCTAGAAAGACTAGTTGAGCTGCACATCAGAAAAACATCGCTGTCAAGGTACCCACTATCATCAAGACAACATGCCTACCAACGTGGAAAATCCTGTGAAACAGCATTGCAACATCTGGTTGGCCGGATCGAGCATGCTTTTCAGAGGAAGATGTACGTGATGGGCATATTTGTTGACATCGAGGGTGCTTTTGATAATGCGACTTTTGATGGAATGTGTGACGCAGCTAGAAGGCATGGAATAGATGAAACATTGGTCAAATGGCTAAGGTCAATGCTAATGTTTAGGACCATCACTTCGGAGGCGGAGTGCGGTCAGTATATTATGGCAGGGGTGAATAGAGGTTGTCCTCAAGGAGGCGTTCTCTCCCCCCTGCTCTGGTGTATGCTGGTTGACTCTCTAGTCAACGATCTCGATGGACCAGGTGTCTATTCCCAGGCCTATGCAGATGATGTTGCCATTCTTGCCACAGGCTTTTCCCTCAATGAGGTCTGTGTTAAAACACAAAACTCGTTGAACCGAATTGACAGCTGGTGTACTGCAAACGGACTTTCCGTCAACCCTCACAAAACAGGGATTGTTCTCTTCACTAGGAAAAGAATAATGACAGGATTATCTCTACCAGTACTTAAGGGTGTCACTATTCCTCTGTCTAACGAAGTAAAATATCTGGGCTTAACTCTAGATAGTAAACTACTTTGGACAAAACATGTTGAAAATAAAATTTCGCGAGCATTGAATGCCTTCTGGCAATGCAGAGGAATTTTTGGGAAGACATGGGGACTATCTCCGAGCAAAACCTTATGGATTTACACGGCAATGATAAGACCGATGATATCATATGCATCGGTAGTCTGGTGGAACAAGCTGTCGCGAAAATGCGTGACAACTAGTCTTGCCAAGATTCAGAGAACTGTGTGTCTGGGTGTTACGGGTGCCTTTCCCACTACACCTGGTCCAGCACTGAATGCAATCTTAAACCTACCACCACTTGACATCTTCATCAGAGGCGAAGCCATGAAAGGCTGCTGGAGACTAAAACGAGGTGGTTTCTGGTTTAATGTTCCCTGGAATATCTCTGATATTGCACTTGACACTCCATTAGACACCTGTCTACTGGAGATGCCCTCTGATGCAATGATAACAGAAATATTACCAAGACGAAATTTTGAGGTCTGCCAACCTGACATTCAAGACTGGCTAACGCCTGACTGTGAGCCAGGTAGAGGGTCACACCGCATTTTCACAGACGGCTCCAGAACCGATCAGGGATCTGGTGCTGGAGTGTTTGTGGAACCGGATGACCGCAGACTTCACTTCGCCTTAGGCGACAATGCCTCGGTATTTCAAGCCGAAGTCTATGCTATACTTATGGCTATGGACTACATTGCGGATAATAGATGGCAGAACAGGGCTATATCAGTTTGCAGCGATAGTCAGGCTGCTCTTATGGCTTTGAACAACCAGGTCATCACATCCAAAATTGTACGTCAATGCAGATCACGTCTCAATTGTGTTGGTAAATACAATACACTGAAACTGATTTGGGTGCCGGGCCATAAAGGAGTTTCGGGAAATGAAACATCTGACGAACTAGCACGTGCTGGATCTGAGGATAATCCATTTGGACCAGAACCTGTGCTTGGACTACCTGCATCTACGGGGAAATTCGTCATCAGCTCTTGGGTCGCCTCCGCACACAAGAGCAGATGGCTGAATGAGACGAAATGCAGATTCTCCAAGCTCATGACACCGACGATAACCAAAAGATCGGCCTCGTTTCTACTTTCCTTAAGTAGAAAGGAGTGCAGAAAACTGACGGGACTTCTAACGGGACACAACGCATGTGAAAAACACATGAACGCAATCGGCCTGGCCGAAAGCGCCTTATGTTCTGCCTGCTACGAAGAAACTGGCACCACAGAGCACTATCTCTGTGACTGTCCAGCATTTTCTAGAATAAGAAGGCAGATCTTTGGCACAGACTTGATGAGAGAGGATCAGCTTCACTCTCTATCACACAATAGCCTTCTTAGATTCAATAATGAATCTAAGAAGTTTCATTAAAAACCAGGGAACTGGGTCACAGCACAATGGATATAACCCTGTCTGAGTGCTGTGGCTCTATTTTTTATCCCACATTAAAAAAAAAAAAAAAAAAAAAAGGTTTGCCTTAGCAGCAAGAAATATGGCGTCGTTTGCTGTGTCTGTTGCTCTACTTTTGTAGCGTTCCTGTTGAAAGACCCTTGAAAAAAACTTTTGTAGCGCTGTTATTGAAAAACCCTTTACTTGGAGAAGATTAAACTTGTGACACATTTTTTGGAATAGAATTGACTTGCATCTAAAATTTGTATTTAAAACTACTTATTTTCTGCTCGTTCCCAAAATATAGCGGGAATCTGCCATTAATAATAATATTTTGGCGCTACAGTCCTGTATAGAATTTCGGTCGAGCTCTCTCACCATTTGAGCTGTGCGTAATTTAAACTGTCGAAGCATTGACTGGAAATAGAGCAAATTTCAGGATGAATAATTATCTCGGGGAAATTGTCGCGTGGATGATTTAACTAGGTAAAGAATTTTATCGGAGAAGAATTCAAGGCACTGGTGCAAAAAAGGGTCATGTGCTTTTTTAACTTTGTTTAAAAAATCAATTAATACTTTACAAATGGCGTGGTTCTTCATTGTATATATTTCGAATATTGATTATTTCGATACCAAATAAGTTGTAAACCTTTTTGGCACCGAACCCTTTAATAGTAGGACGAAACTGTTCGGCACTCCAAAACCTAATAGTTTTCTACATATTCTATGTATATATATCTGTGGCAATATGAAATAAGAGCATAAGTCTATTTTTTGAATTATCAGGAGTGCATTTTTAAGCATTACAACTGATTCCGAAAATTATTTTTAAAAATATTTTAAAAATTATATTTGCAAAATCTATGAAAAACTTAAATAAAATAAATGTCTGCAAATTTTTTTTTTTAGAATTTGCTGTTAATTCCTATTGCCACAGATATATAAACTGGAATAATTCGAAACCTCTTATTGTATGTGCGTTTTATATATGTCTTTTTTATGGGGTCCATTTCCAGTCCATTTTTAATTTTGTAAAGAAACCATCAAATTAGAGTATTCGGTAATTTAAATATACCTTTTTTTTCATTCAGTGAGGTTACATTTTTACTACTCTATTCTTTAAATTATAGAATATCGTTAATTGAACGATTAAGTTTCAGTTACCTACTCAATAAATAATAATTGATAAACATTAATTGGATTGGCAAAAATTCCAGTCAATATCTAAATAAAATTTCCAGTAGAGACCAATTTAAAAATCATAAAATAGTAATTTATACAAGAATAAATCTATGAAGTGCTCTTTCAAAAAGAAGTAAATACAGATAACGATAGAATAAATCCAAAACATAAAACTAAATAGTTTAACATAAATAAATAAAAATCAGAAAATAAAATAAAAGAATTTGAAATTTTCTTCACCCATAAATAAAACTATGCTCGGAGACAAATAAACCGATTGCAACAGCAAAATAAATAAGAAGAAAAGATTTTTGTTAGAGAATATCCGACAAGCAAACTGAATTACAGCAAAAGGTAGTTGTAAATAGTAAGTAGTAGTAGCAAAAGGTCAGGGGTCTGGAAGCAGTCTGGCGGCAAGTTGGAATACAAAATAAAAAACAAATACATGGAAACTGTAGAAAAATTAAATAAAAGCTAAATATGAAAATTAAATATGAGACAACAGTAAAATGAAGAGGAAAATAAGTAGAGAGGATTATAAATTTCTTAGAAAACAAAGTAATTAAGTAGTTTTCATTCAGAGATAAAAATTTATTTAAGGTATTTTTCGGAGAAATGCAAAATAAATATAAAATATGCAAAATATATATAAAATATGCAAAATAAATATAAAATATGCAAAATAAATATAAAATATGCAGAATAAATATAAAATATGCAAAATAAATATAAAATATGCAGAATAAATATAAAATATGCAAAATAAATATAAAATATGCAAAATAAATATAAAATATGCAATATAAATATAAAATATGCAAAATAAATATAAAATATGCAAAATAAATATAAAATATGCAAAATAAATATAAAATATGCAAAATAAATATAAAATATGCAAAATTAATATAAAATATGCAAAATAAATATAAAATATGCAAAATGAATATAAAATATGCAAAATAAATATAAAATATGCAATATAAATATAAAATATGCAAAATAAATATAAAATAAAAAATAAATATAAAATATGCAAAATAAATATAAAATATGCAAAATAAATATAAAATATGCAAAATAAATATAAAATATGCAAAATAAATATAAAATATGCAAAATAAATATAAAATATGCAAAATAAATATAAATTATGCAAAATAAATATAAAATATGCAGAATAAATATAAAATATGCAAAATAAATATAAAATATGCAGAATAAATATAAAATATGCAAAATAAATATAAAATATGCAAAATAAATATAAAATATGCAGAATAAATATAAAATATGCAAAGTAAATATAAAATATGCAAAATAAATATAAAATATGCAGAATAAATATAAAATATGCAAAATCAATATAAAATAAAAAATAAATATAAAATATGCAAAATAAATATAAAATATGCAGAATATATATAAAATATGCAAAATAAATATAAAATATGCAAAATAAATATAAAATAAAAAATAAATATAAAATATGAAAAATAAATATAAAATATGCAAAATAAATATAAAATATGCAAAATAAATATAAAATATGCAGAATAAATATAAAATATGCAAAATAAATATAAAATATGCAAAATAAATATAAAATATGCAAAATAAATATAAAATATGCAAAATAAATATAAAATATGCAAAATAAATATAAAATATGCAAAATAAATATAAAATATGCAAAATAAATATAAAATATGCAAAATAAATATAAAATATGCAAAATAAATATAAAATATGCAAAATTAATATAAAATATGCAAAATAAATATAAAATATGCAAAATTAATATAAAATATGCAAAATAAATATAAAATATGCAAAATAAATATAAAATATGCAAAATAAATATAAAATATGCAAAATAAATATAAAATATGCAAAATAAATATAAAATATGGAATAAAAATGTAATGCAAAAGAAATATAGAAAATATAAAATAAAAAATAAGAGTAAATAGAAAAATTAATATTGTATAAATGGATACTTTCCCGATAGAAATACTCCCGTAGTCTCTCGTAAGTTTTAGAATTTTTGAAGTTTATGTGTAATAAATGGATCACAGGTCCATAGTTGACTGATTCTGCCTATTTTTAATGTCAAATAGCATAGTTGTAAAGGCAACCTAAGTTTCAAGTTTAATAAAAGTTGTGTCTCTGGTTTTTCTGTAATGCTGATTTCAAATAATAAAACAGAAGGACTAAACTTAGTGACTTTTCGATAACTTCTATGTGTTACAAACAGATTTAGAAACTGTATAAAACTTTTTACTTTTAGTGTAGTTTATAAAAAAAGTAGTTTTAAATTTTATGTATATACCTCACTTAATACTCATAGGTTTTAGTATTATATGAGGTATATAAAGGTGGTAAATGGGCAGCTTACTAATCAAAAGTCGACCGATTACGACTATTTTCAATACCAAATAGCACGATTGTATAAGCAATTCATATTTTAAATTTAATAGATCCTGCGCTTGTACTTTTTCTGTAATGCTGATTTGAAATGATAAATAGACGGACCCTACATAGCGACTTTTCTATACGTTCTGTGTGTTACAAATCGAATTCCAAACTGAATATAACCATCTTATTTTAGAGTAGATTATAAAAACAGCTATGTTTGAAACTTTTAAATAAAAGTGTCCCATAGGATCTTCGAGGTATATATGTGGTAATTGGGCGGATCATAGGTAAAAAGTAGATCGATCTCGTTAATTTTAAATACCAAATAGCGTAGTAGTACAAGCAATCTAAGTTTTAAATTTCGTAGATTTTGCGCTGATAATTTTTCGGTAATGCTGATTTTAAACGATAGACAGACGGACTATTCTTTGCGACTTTTCTATACGTTATGGTTGTTTCAAACGAATCTATAAAGTGTATATAACCTTTCACTTTTAGTGTAGGGTATAAGAAGAATAGAAAAAGTAAAAAAAAAATAGTAAAAAAATGAAAATCGAAAAAAAAGCGCTGTACAAATAGAACGTAGACGGAAGTCAATGAAGCCGAAGTTGCAAAAAATAAGTTGTACATTGATTATTGATTTTTTTTTGTTATCACAACATATAAACAGTAGTGCGGACAACAACAATCATAACAATATCAACAACATTAGCGCCAAGTAGCTGTTTTTCTCATCTATAGGAAACATAGACTCCAACGAGCGAACGACCAAAGTCCGTTCCCTCTTTTTACAGACGCCTGGTAAAAAGGGGGAAGAGTATTTTTCTATAAATATAACTGTCTGCCTAAGAGGCTGTCTGTCCATGACGTTGTCCGTTCAAATGTCTATAACTCTCTTTCATTTTTTTTCTTGTTTTCTTCTAATTTTTCTATTTTTTTTATATTATTTTTGCAGATTACTTTCGCGTCGTTTCTGAACAATGTTTGCGTCGCAGCACGCGCAGCTCTTAAAGCAGCACAGTCAATAAAAGCAGCAGCGACATCAAAAAGAAGAAGAAGAAGTATTCGAAATCGCAGAAGACAAAGAAGTTGCGGAGTAGCACGAAATAGTAAAACCCACGAAAACAGATTTTTTGGCAAGACATCAAGTCATCCCAAGAGTCCTGATAAAAGCCGCAACAGGACGAGAAAAAGAAGCAGCAACAGCAGTAGTAGTTGCAGCGTCGACAGGAAGTCAAACGTTGAAATTGCAAAAACTTGCTGAAAAGTTATACAGAGCAAAGAAAAACAAGCAAGAAAAACGTAGAAAACTGCAAAAAGTAGCAGTTAAAGAGTTGCCAACTTCATAAACGGACAAGAAATAAAAGAAGAAATAAATGAAGAAATAAAAGAAGAATTAAAAAGTAGAAATATTAAAAGAAAAGCAGAATAAAAGAAGAAGAAAAGAAGGTGTAAAAGAAAAGTAAGCTGCAGCTGTGAAAAGGAGAAGAAGACTTAAACAGAAGAAACAATAAAGAAAGCAAGCAGAAGAATAAGTGGAAAGTTGGAAGGAAAATCAAAAGAAATACGAGAAAGTGACAAAAAATAAATTCGCAAAAGAATAAAATATCTGGTAGAGGAAAAGAAGAAGAGAAATTAAACATCTTTAAAGAATAAAACAAGGGATAGAAGTACCAAAGAAAAGAAAATACGGCAAAAATAAAACGAAACTAAAGTAAATCGCAGAGAAATTGCAGTAAAGTCACATAAAAAAAACATAGAAAAGGAAAAGTGAAATTGAACAGTAAAAGAAGAAGTGAAAACGTACGAAAAACATAAAAAATTAATACAAATTAAAGGAAAATAAGAGCAAATCGAAAGTCTTATCGATAAAATAATCTAATAAGACAAAAGAAATAATAGGCAAAAATTCTAAAATAATTTGATGTTAAAATCAAAGAATTATTGAAAAAATATACGTGGTATACCGCATAAGCACTAGTAAAACCTAGCACCAATAAAAACCTAAGCCCTCGTAGAATTCTTAGGAGACGAAAGTGACTAACAGCAGCCAAAGCAGCGCACCGACAAAATATGCTAGCATCAAACTGATAACTTCGAAGCTCAATTCTACCCGAAGATCCAAAAACCTATCCTGAAATCCAAAAAACCATTTCGAGGAATATACAAAAAAAGACTAAACGAAAGCAAGCTGAATCTAAGATTTTTTTGAGAAATCCAAGACCTTTGCAAGAAACCTAAGAACTTTCCCGAAGTCACACAGCTTTAAAATATACAAGGAAAAAACCGCTTGCTAAGGATTCAAAGACCTTTCGTGAAAAAAACAAAGACACCGAAATACTTTCGAGAATTCAAAAACCTGCAACATCAAAGACCTGATAACTTGAAAGAAGTTACAAACATCTCATCGAAGTTATAAAAGCATCCAAGAACCTTTGCAGTTACAGAAACTGCATCCAGTGCATTCGTGAACCTTCCGAGAGAACCCCGCTCCTAAAAGGTTTAATAAATTCTATAGAGATTTGTCAAAATAAAAGCCTCTAAAATACCACGCCTACTGGAGAAGCTCAAAAGTCCGCACAACCGCAAAAAGATGTTGCTTCCACTTGTGCAGACGTTCGCTTGCCTGAGCATCATCAATGGCGGTCTCTATGCGCTGCATCTGAGCGGACAGAGCAGCGGCAGTGATAGTGGCAGCGGTAGCAGCAACAGCGGCAGCAATAGTCACAGCAGCAGCCAACATCTAAGCAGCTTCAGCGCCAACAACAACAATAACAATCATAACAAACAGCTTGCGCATAGCTCACATCCACCTGGTGGTGGCGTTGGCGTCAACGCACACTTTGCATCGTCGCCACCTGCTTCGTCGCTCTTTACGCAACATGCGCGCAGTCGTCTCGGTGAGCAGCAGCTCGCGGACATGGCGCAGCTAGAGCGTGAGCGTCTTATGCTGCTCGGACTTGCAAAGCAGACAGCGGCAGCGGGTAACGCCGCCTCTGGTGGCGCTACCGGTCATCATGGACGTCCGTTCATAACGGGCCGCATACAAATGCAGCCCGCCGAAACGTATGCCGATGCCGAGGACGGACAGAGCATGGACAGCAGCGACTATGCGTCACTGTTGCTGCAGCAGGCAGCGCGCGGTTTCATGTTCGGCAATGTGGTGCGTCAGCCTTCGGCGACGCATGCACTCGACTATGACTCGGCGGAGGTCGATTATGCTGACGCAGACGTTGACGCTGCTGGGTTGCCGCCACCACGTCGCTATGAGTACGGACGCGTTGTGCAGCCCCCAGCACAGTCGCCACCACCTGCGTCACATTATGACGCACATTCGTTAAATGCGCCGCTCGACGTCAGCGGCTACGACGTAGAGCTGGAGGCAGCCGAGCCGCCAGAGGATGCGTTGGACGATCTCTTGCCCGATCTCGATGGCTATCAGTATCTGGATGAGCTGTTGGCGGAGCAGCAGCTACAGCAACATTCACAGCAGCAACAGCAACATGCGTCGCCATTCTATCATGGGTCGTCATCGTCGCGTCTACAGAATCCGTATCACAATCTTGAGCTGGGTTTGGAGTCACAGCCACCGCTTGCTTTGCAGGAGCTTTTTGAGCAGCATCAGCCACATCAAAAACATGTTGCTGCTGATAAGCACTATGACAGCGGCAGCAACAACAACAACAATAACAACAAACATCAGCAGCAACACTACAACAACATGCGTCTGCAGCAAAAGTGGCAGCGCAAACGTTCGCAGCAAAAATTCATGCAACAGCAAAAATTGTTGCTGCAACAGCAACAACAAAAGCAGCCACATATTGGTCAAATGCGCAGTGGCAGCAACAGGTTTTTAAAATCAACTGCTCTAAATTCTGCTGCTGCTGAAGCTGATACCAAACAACAGACTCATCAACAGCAACAATCGCAACAACAGCAACATCAGCAACAACAACCAAATTCCTCGGCAACAAGTTCCTCCAGCAATGCTAAGCAAACCGCTGAAAGCGTTGAATCTGCCGCCAGCGCGTCCAGTCATGACGTCGACGCAAAAGCAACAGCAGCCGGTAATGTTCCAGCAGCAACCGCTTCAAAATCAGCAACAAATCAGCAGCAGAAAGAGCAGCAACAGCAACACAATATGCTACATCCGAATCACAAACGTTCGGGTCTTGGTGCGGGCGTTGGCGGTGCGAGCAGCTATACTCCCATGCAGGCACCGCCACCACCGCCGATCACACACAGCATCGCCAGTCAATTAATGCTGCGCTCAGCGCGCGGCCAGCGTCAGTACGATGTGCCACAAATCGGTAAGTCACACTTATATTTAATACGCATGTGTTTCATTGACAAAACCTAAACATAATATCTATGAAATTATTTTTAAGCTTTAAAAAGCTTTATAAGCTTTCAAAGATTTAAACGCTTTAAAAGCTTTCAAATTTTTTAAAGCTTTAAAATTCTTTAAAAACTTTGAAAAGCTTTAAGAAGCTTTTAAAGCTTTAAATGCTTTTAAAGCTTTAAATGTTTTCAAAGCTTTAAACGCTTTTAAAGCTTCAAAAGCTTTCAAAGCTTTCAAAGCTTTAAAAGCTTTGAAAGCATTTAAAGATTTAAAAGCATTTAAAGCTTTAAAAGCTTTAAAAGCTTTCAAAGCTTTAAAAGCTTTCAAAGCTTTAAAAGCTTTCAAAGCTTTAAAAGATTTCAAAAGCTTTAAACGGTTAAAAAGTTTTTAAAGCTTCCAAACCTTTAAAAGCTTTCAAAAAACCTTTTCAATATGTTATAAATTATTGAGTTTGGATACCAATGTCTTCATATTTTTTTTGACACTATAGAATTGTATAAAATATTAAAAATATACTTGACATTTTAAAGAAAAAATTACGTTAAACATTTTTTATATTACTACTTCATAAAGCACTGTATTTTTTAATTCCAAAATATTTCTGTAAAGTCAGTGAAATTTCGATTTGAATTTTTGTGATACGTGATAGGAAAAAACAGAGTATGCGGTTAAAAATAACACACGCGAATTATATAGAAATGATAAATGAAACAACACACTTCATTACAAAAACATATAAAGCAAAAAGAAATACGCAATAAAATCTCAGCAACATCACAATGCTGATAATGATATTGCTCAAAATTATGCAACACCAAAATGATAGCTTGCGGTAATCACTGGTCAATGACAAAAACAACCAGCAGCAATACTAAAATTAAACACTCCTTTAGACATATACAACATACTACAAAAAGATGACACAAAATTACTATAGCAAATTACAATTTTTATCACGGGGCAAACAAAACAACAAAAAAAGATACATTCAACCAAACCACTATCAAACCCACTAACATAGAAAGCAAAGGATATAAGTGTCCTGGCTGAAAATCAGTGTCAATCGCAATGAAACCCCCAAAAAACACAAGGCAGCCGCAAATGAGGCCAATAAAAGAATATATAACCCGCAAAATATACACAGATGAGGCGTGATAATAGTAGAAAGTTTGAACTACTTTGTACAAATATACAGTACACAGAAGAAAATACCATTCATTTAATAGTATTTTTTGTAAATTTCAATAGTTTTTACTATTTAAATTTATTAATAATGAGTTTTAATCGATTAATACTATTAAATTATACAAAATACTATTATTACTATTAAAATATGTTGGATTTTAAATAAAATTTTATATTTTTTATACTATTAAATCAATAATTTTATTATTGAACAGTTAATATTACTTTTTTCTGAGTGCATAAACAGTTATGGGTGGTGTTGGCATCTAACTAACCTAACAAATGGGACGCACGTAAAAAGGGTTGCTTTGGTAATGCGGTCGGTCGGTCGGTCGCACTGTCAGTTCAGACTGGTGACATAGAATATACTTTCGACAGCGAAATCGAAATGTCAAAGAGTCACAAATAAAAATCACACACATGCGAGTGCTCGTAAAATGCGTCGTTGCCTTCGCATACAAAAAAAAATAATATTTTTAAGTGCTGTGTCCAAAAAAAAAAAACCTAATAATAAATATATATATAAAATATAATAAGGATACTAATGTGAAGGACATTGTATGATGAGCATATAAGAATTGTTGTTGGGGGGTCAAATATTTCATGTTTTAAAAACCGGACAAATGTAATTTTTATTTTGTTCTTTAATTTATGATTTTGGCAATGATTTTAATATATTTTATGATTTCTTTTATTTTATAAAACTAAAAAATGTGGAAATGTTCTTGGTTAATTGTTTGATTTTGTTTTTTCAATACAAACATACATAAAACTATTGGAATTTGTTCTGAAAAAAATTAAATAAATTTAATTCAGAATTGTTTTATTCGAAATTTTCATAAAAAATCGATCGAAATTCGTTAAAAAACTGGAACATAACCGATAATAGTTGTTATTTATTTAATTATTTCTAAATTAGTAATATTTATTTATTAAAATAAATTTGTTTCGACTATTTTCGACTTTACTTGATTTGCATTTCATACTAATTACTGCAAATTAAAACGCATGTCTGGCGCCCAATTATAGTCCTCATTAAAACGAGTAAAATATACAAAACAGCACAAAATACACAGTTAGCTTTTAATTTTGGTTTTTAAATTACAATTTTTGTGAATGCGTCAACCACAATAAGGGGGAGCTTTTAGGACAATTATAGATCCTCGCGGTTCTCATGCCTTTAGCATTAAAATTACCATCGTAAAAATGTGTGGCAATAAATAATGAAAATTATTTTAAACTTTCCTTTCTATGTGTTTAATTCTATACAGCATTTTAAACAATATTAATTAAAAAAAAATATATATATAAAAAGACACACATGACACGAAGTAAACACAAATGGTGTTCCATTCTTCTTAATGTCAGCTAGGATTTTTGCATCCTGCGTTTGATACAGCATCAACGTCAAAACCACTATAAAGGAAAATAAATGTGTTTGTTAAAAGACTTTTGACATGAAAAATACTTTTATTTTATTTCGTATGATAAATATGTCTATCAAACATAAATATATTTGCAGCAAAAATAATATTAAAATTAAATTAAAGAGGAAGAAATAGAAAATATTTATATGATCATAAATCAATAATTACGTTCAGTGTTTAAAACTGTTTTTTTTTATAACTAAACATGTTTTAAATACAAATATGTTTTTCCCAAATAAATATGTTTGCAGCAATTATTTTTAATGTTTTGTCATAAATACATATGTAATTTTTTTATTTATTATTTATTTTTTATTGAATTTTTATTTAAAAAATTAATATATTTAATAAAAAATTTTTTTTTAGTAAAATATTGAATTTTTAGTAAAATATTGAATTGTTAGTGAAAATTTGAATTTTTTGCGAAACATTGAGTTTTTAGTGAAAATTTTATTGAAGTGAAAAATTTAATTAATAGTGAACAATTAAATTTTATGTGAGAAACCTAATTTGTAATGAAAAATTGAATTTTTAGTGCAAAATTAAATGAGAAACCTAATTTGTAATGAAAAATTGAATTTTTAGTGCAAAATTATTTTTTTTTTTAGTGAAAATTGAATTTTTAGTTAAAAATTGAATTTTTAGTGAAAAATTGAATTTTTAGTGAAAATTTCATTTGATAGTGAAAAATTGAATTTTTAGTGAAAATTTGAATTTTTAGTAAAAAATTCAATATTTAGTGAAAATTTCATTTGATAGTGAAAATTTTAATTTTTAGTGAAAAACTGAATTTTAAGTGAAAAATTCAATATTTAGTGAAAATTTCATTTGATAGTGAAAAATTCAATTTTTAGTGAAAAATTAAATTTTTGGTGAAAAATTGAATTTTTAGTGAAAATTGATTTTTTTTAGTGAAAAATTGAATGTTTTTAGTGAAAATTTGAATTTTTCAGTGAAAATTGAAATTTTTGTGAAAAATTTAATTTTTAGTGAAAAATTGAATTTTTAGTGAAAAATTCAATTTTTTGTGAAAATTTCATTTGATAGTGAAAAATTCAATTTTTAGTGAAAATTGAATTTTTTTTTAGTGAAAAATTGAATTTTTTAGTGTAAATTTGAATTTTTTTTAGTGAAAATTGAAATTTTTGTGAAAAATTGAATTTTTAGTGAAAAATTGATTTTTTAGTGAAAAATTGAATTTTTAGTGAAAAATTGAATTTTTAGTGAAAAATTGAATTTTTAGTGAAAAATTGAATTTTTAGTGAAAAATTGAAATTTTAGTAAAAAATTCAATTTTTAGTGTTAAATTCAATTTTTAGTGAAAAATTCAATTTTTAGTGAAAAATTCAATTTTTAGTGAAAAATTCAATTTTTAGTGAAAAATTCAATTTTTAGTGAAAAATTCAATATTTAGTGAAAAATTGAAGTTTTAGTGAAAATTTGAATTTTTAGTGAAAATTGAATTTTGAGTGAAAAATTGAATTTTTAGTGAAAAATTAAATTTTCAGTGAAAAATTTAATTTATAGTGAAAAATTGAATTTTTAGTGAAAAATTGAATTTTTAGTGAAAAATTGAATTTTTAGTGAAAAATTGAATTTTTAGTGAAAAATTGAATTTTTAGTGAAAAATTGAATTTTTAGTGAAAAATTGAATTTTTAGTGAAAAATTGAATTTTTTTGTGAAAAATTGAATTTTTAGTGAAAAATTGAATTTTTAGTGAAAAATTGAATTTTTAGTGAAAAATTGAATTTTTAGTGAAAAATTGAATTTTTAGTGAAAAATTAAATTTTTAGTGATAAATTAAATTTTTAGTGAAAAATTGAATTTTTAGTGAAAAATTGAATTTTTAGTGAAAAATTGAATTTTTAGTGAAAAATTGAATTTTTATTGAAAAATTGAATTTTTAGTGAAAAATTGAATTTTTAGTGAAAAATTGAATTTCTAGTGAAAAATTGAATTTTTAGTGAAAAATTTAATTTTTAGTGAAAATTTGATTTTTTTGTGTAAAATTGAAATTTTAGTGAAAAACTTAGTTAAAAAGTGAAAATTTGGATTTTTAGTGAAAATTTGAGTTTTTAGTGTACATTTTAAATGTTAGTGAAAGTTAAGTGTTAAATTAAAATTTTAGTGAAAAATTGAATTTTATGTGAAAAGTTAAATTTTTATTCAAAAATTTAATTTATTCATTCTCCTGAGAGTCATGTCGTGAAACAGTGTTTTAAAAATTACGCAAAATTCCCCGCACATCGTGTCAAGCAGACAACATGTCGACACACTTCAACCTTGGAATTTGTTTTCCATGCCTCTTTTCAATGCTCGCCTTTGTTGCGGCGCATATCCTTTGTCTGTGACGTATGCCTAAAATGTCAATTTATACACGTCGACCTGCGTCGAGTACACATACTGCATACGCAACATGTGTTCATTCCGCACACATGCACAGAAGTCAGATCCTTGCAGTAGTAGCAGCAGCATCATTCTCATTATCATCATCACTATAAGCAGCAACATTCAGTAATTATTCCCATCATCATTATAATCATCATTATCATCATGAGTACCACAGTTACTTTTGCATTGAAAAATCTTCATTTAGTACTATGGTCAGTAAAAATTAAATGCAATAAACCCAAGTGTCACAGTAGCGCCCGACGCGCACAGCGCACTTTGTGTCCTGCTGCGCTCAAGTCGATTGTCCTGCGAGTCCTTGTTGCTGTTGCTGCTGCTGCATGTTCGCATATATGCGTCATGTGTCCAGCAGCAGCAAGAGTAGCAATTGAAAATGATTTCATGGCAATGTTCAGCGCCCTAAATTGCTTTGCGTTGTCCTTGTTTTTTTTTGTGAAATAATTGTTGTCATGATCCTTTCTTTAATTGCTTTAAATTAGTACGAGGTTTAAATTAACTCATCATTTTTTTTAAGTTGTTTATTTTTTGTTTCGCTGGTCAAAAACAAATTAAATGATTACGGGTCAGCTGTGATATATTTTCTTTATCTCTTGATATTGGTATTTTTATTTTTATCATTGGTTTTTTATAATTGGTAACTTTTAAATAATATTATTGAAATTATATTAATTTTGAAACATTTATAATTAAATCTAAAATTGGAATTCAACTTCAACTTTAAAGTATATCTATGCATTATCACAGTTATGATATAAACTTTAATTTATGTATATATCATACACAGTAGTGTAACATTATGTTGTACAAATTGTATTACATACTTCACCAAATATATATATTTTTTTCCAAATTCATAGCACTGTCCACTGCACCATAGATATTACATTCACTGCTATCACAATAACAATTATCATTACCACAAGATTTACCAGTTACAAAAATTGAATTTGGCATTACCCCAATATTACTATTATCACAATCAAACCAATTATAATCATTACCATATATAAATCCTTACACAGTTATCAGAAATATCATCGTCACTATACTTTCCCTTATCGTTCTCAATATCTTTATCATTAACAATCACTTTCCACAACTATCACAAATCAATCACATTGCAATAATCTTTATTATTAACATAATATAGCACAATTAAATTAATTTCATTATTACCACAAACTATTTTACATTAAAATACTTTAATATTATTTATTATAACTACAATATATATCAATATCATTAACGCCTGCATTATCATTTTTCATAAAACTATCTTTACCTCTAACATTTTCATATACATGTCCTTATAATTATCATCATAATTATCATATGCTCTAGTTAGAAAATTATTACATAGAACCTATTTTACTCTAAGTGATACATCAACATCACTAGGCGTTCAACTGCAGAAAAGGTCACTGCGTGTTGCCTCAACGGGTGGTCTCTAGCACAACATCACACACACTCAAACGGACATATCTCACATATTGTAGTTTATAAAAAATATATTCTAATGACCATAACAGCATTTACCCATCACTTACATAGACTGTCACAAACTGACATACGACACAAATGAAACTGTGTTCGTAGAAAAGCATTCACATGACAACATCATCACACAAAAGTGCCAAGTACTGCATTTTACAGTGATGACTTTCGTCAACATTTAGCACAGCACAGAGGAGGAGAAGGAGGAGTGAGTAAAAGTTGACACAATTTCTGTAAATGGCTCAGTAAATTTTGAACTGTTATTGAATTTGAAATTACATTGAAACTTTTATAAAAATATATTTAACAAATAGAAAAATAAATTTGATTTTTATGGTAATACTAATGATAGAAAGTTATCATACTAATAAAAGTATATATAAAATAAATACAAATACTAAAACTAACACTATGTGGTAATGAAATAGATATTAAACTGTGTAATGATAGTTGCTACCTGTAATTAGTGTGGTAATTGATGTTTCTATGATGAGATGATGATGAAAATTGGAAATAACGTTAATATTAATTGTAATTTTATCGCAATGGTAGTAGTGATATATATGAACTTTATTTTTAGTGATAATTATTATGTTAATAGTTATAAAATATCAACTTGTAGTGAAGATATCAATTAATAGTGACGATTTATGATATATATCATACATGTCATCACATTTATGGTGATGTATTTCGATAAAACTTTATGTATTAGTGATAACGAAGTGTTAATGGTTCTAAAATTTGTAGTTATAATGATGACGATATAATCACTGAATATATCATTACATATCGTAGTTGTGATGATATCGTTATCACTTTAATTAGAGTACCAGTATCATTAGTAATAAAGTTTATCGAAATAATATCATAATGAATATGAAGATGGTTGTGATATATTTAGAGCAATGAATTTTTTAATAAATACATCATCACAAACATTTCAATGATATTACAATTATTTTGTATAACTGTTGCAAATATATATGAGTATTTCATCAGTGCATTTTTAATTGGTGATGAAAGTAGTAAACATAGTTATATTATATGTGTTAATGATAATATTAAATATGAACTTATGAAAAAAGTGTTAAGCAACATGACAGCAGTGATATGTTTTAAAGTTTCTGATTTGATTACAGTGCGATAGTATTGAGGATATTTGTATGATAATTTCTATTAATTATGACAATGTTTTGTAGTGATTAAAATAGTATCACTACAATGAAGTGTCTACTAAATGCAGAAATAGATATGACATATATTTAGTGTGATGGAAAAACAATATAAATTTAAAATGATGACGTTCTTATTGTTCTATTTTTTTTTTCATGAATGTGCTATTTTTTTGATTATCTATAATATATATACTTTTAGTAATGATTTTTAACAAATTATAACAATTGTGATAATGTTCAGCAGAGTAGTGATACTTTTAAGAATATTTAAGCAAATAGATTAATGATAATGTTGAGATGAAACTGTAAGATATTTTGTACTATGATTTAATAATGCCAATATTAATGCTAATAATGCTACATTAGATATCACTCTACATTTAGAGTGATGGAACCTAAATTATAATTGTGAAAATTCTAATGATATCATTTTATATGACTGTGATAGTATTCTCTTATCTTAAATATATAATTAAGGCAACATATTGCTTTGAATAAAAAAAATATTTTTTTTTAAATATTTAATTATCAGTGATAATTTGCATGACAAATCATATTATCAAGCTGTGATAACAAATGTCAGTACTGATATATTTAAAAGTATGTTAGTGATTGTATTAATGATATTATTGAGGTGATTTTAATGATAATTTTGATTGCTATTTTATTAATGGTAATACTTATGCTAAAATTTAAATGTAAAATTTAATATATTTAAAGTGATGGAAGCAAAATAAATCTAGATGTAGAACGAGTAAATTCTTATGACTCTAAATAATATTTTATAACTGTGATAGTATTCATTTGACAAAAATTATAATTTATGACTGTGATAGTATTCATTTGTCTCTTGTATGTATTTTTATAATGTTATAAATGTAATATTATTTTAAATATTACAACTGTCAATTATAAATTGCATGTATAACCATATTATCAAGCTTGTGATAAGAGATGACACTAGTGATACTTTTAAAAATATGTGAGTGATTGAATTAATGACAGCGCTAGATTGATAATACTAGTCAATGTCAAAATTTATATACAAACTTTTATAAATATAGAGTGATGGAATCAAAATCATGCAAAATTGAAAATTAGGAAATTGTTGTGATGTTTAGTCATTTTGTATCACTGTGATAATATTCATTTATTTGAAAGATGTACTTTTATAAGGTAAAAAAAATATTTTAAAATATAAAAAAATTCAATTTATATTATTTCACCATATTGTCAATGATAAATTCCTGTGATAAACGCTATTTTGCATTATATAATAATTTAAAATTTTTATTTTAAAATTTCTGACTTTATCAAAAACCAAAATCTAAGCACAAAAACTATTCCCACCATCAGCATTTCACCACTTAAACGTCGAAAATGTGTGAATAAGTGTGATAAGTTCAGATGGTACTTAAAAAAAAAATGTTGTGGCCCATTTCAATTAGCACTTAGTATTCTTTTCAAGGTTCTACCGAAATAACAAATGCATAATAGAGAAAAACAACAAAAAAAAAGAAGAAAGAGATTCCGCTGGTCACTTAAAATTTTTTCCAAAATAAACAGTCCTTTTTTTAGGACTCACCCACTTAAAAGTGCTCGCATTCATATGCAATTGTTAACCGCGCTCTCGCTCTCGGTCTTTGTTGATTTTGTAAGTTTAAGTGGAATTCTACGAATTTGCATTTTTCGTGTTATTATTATAATGGTTACTGTTTTTTTTTTATGCTTTTTTTCAACAAGCAACCCCAAAATTTTAAATAATTATTTGATGCGCATGCAATTGTGGAGTGGTTCTTTTTACGAAAAAAAAAAAAAATAAAAGAGCAACCGTCCGTCATCAGCAGTAATAACAGCAGTAAAAAAGTCAACATACAATGCTGTAATTTGAGCAAAGTCGGTTACGTCCGTGGGTTCTTTGGACCGTCCGTCTATCCACTTGTGCACGTATACAACGGCTCCGGTCAGCACACAAAAATTAGTAGGTGTTGAAGGATAAATATTACGTGAATTACTGGGAAGGATACCAGAGCTGATGCTGTCATATGTTGGATGTGTTTTTGTAGCCTTGTGTAATGTGTGGGAAGATTATTGGTTGATATGTGGTGGACGGCGCAGTGACGCCTTTCTGTCTGTGGTGCTGTTAAAACAGAAGATTTTTTGTTTTATTTTTTAAATTATTAAAAAAAACATCATTACTAAAAAATGCAAAAATTCAATATATTTAATTATATTTAATAAATTTGTTGTTATAAATAAAATTCCCATCGAATTTAATGTACATCTTTTAATGTAAATATTTAATTCAGTTTTAATAAAAATTAAACTTTACAAATATCGACCAAAAAATTGTATATTCTATAAACGAGGCATCGTTTTTCTTGTACGCCTATTTGAATTAAAAAATACTAGATTTTTGTTCTACAAAATACACTCTGTTGTTTGCAACAAAATTAGTTTTTGAATAGGTACTTCTACATTTCAAATTTTAACTTTTCTATTTAATATTTTATTTTAATCTGTTATATATTGTTATATAGAGAAAAATCTGGTCTTTCCACCGATATATCGTTACATATTCTATTAGTAATACTTAAAAAGTTAAATTGAAAAACATTCTAAAATTTATAATTTTTATATTTTTTTTTTAGTATACATTAAATTTTTTTTATTTTTGAAATTTATTTATATTATCTACAGAAAAGTATAAAATAATTTTGAAATATTACAAAATTTGCATTATATTTCTTTATCGATTTTTGTCAATATTTTAAATGTTTTGTTGATTCAAATTTTGTTCGAAAAAACTTTTTTCGAGTGCTCCTATCGACTACTCCTAAAATAGTAAACCAATTCGAAAAAGTTGTAAGAAATATATGTGGAGTATTAAAATACCTTTCTTTTCTTATATAACACTCGATTGTATCGGTAATATTTAATGCGAGTTACTTGCAAATATATGTGAGCACCTTATTGAAAGCTTGGTTTAAGGTTCAATGGCTTATATCTCGTAAACAAAATTTTTCCTACAGAAAATTATATTTTTGTATTATAGTTCAATGTTTTCCGTCTCTAATGCAGAAAAGGTATTTGCATTGATGTCCTTGGGTTGGAATATAACAAAAAAAATCAAGATCAAAACTATGGGAAAATATAAATGAGCTATATCTCCAAAACTAGCGCCAATATGAAAAAACCTTTTCCATTTTCGGAAACTGCAATTTTCAGCAATGGCTTTTTTACTAAGAATTGCTGCAATTTTTACTGCACCAAAATTATTGTAATAATATGTATTATAACTGAGACTTTGTTCAAAATTGAAGTAAGGACTATTATTCGTTATTATAAGGCGTACATTTCAGAAATGGTATGTGTTGGAGAATTTTGTTCTTTGAATACCCTAGCTCATTTTTAAAGACCTACATTATTGTCAAAGACATTATTATAGTTTTCTGATTTTTTCTAATTGTTATAACTCCTTAACTGAATTGTTATAAAGAAACCATTAAAAATAGTGGTAAATCGTTAAGATACAAACTTAAAATGTTCAGTCAAATTCATCCTTAGAATGTTCCCTATAATCGCTACTTAGACATCACAAACGTACAATGAACCATTTTGCTACAAAATGAGAAACTACATCGGTATTCTTTTCAAACCTTTTCGGCCCCTATTGCGCCTAACCCAGACGTGTAGGGGTATAAATTTATACCACACTTTTTTATCAGTAGAAGCATAAAATAAAACAAAATCGGAGTTCAATTGAAAAAGTTGCAGTTTTGCCGCACAGTGCAATTATAACAAATTTTATATTATTTGAAAAATTCACAAAAAAAAAAATGCTAATTATAAATTTAATATTTTTAAAAATTTAATATTACAGAAAACATTAGTCCCAAGAAAAACATTTTAAAAAATTCACTGCTAAAAAATGTCTATTCGAAAAAATAAAACAAAAATATATATTATTGGTAATTTTTAATTTTACCATTTTTTGTTGGAAAAATTAATTAAAATATTTTTCAACAACCTAAAAATATGCAGCATTTTTAGCAGAGCTTTCAAAACATTCGCTTAATTGAACCCACAATGTATGCAACGTTTTATTTTTGAAGCGCTATAAAATGTACTAAGAAAAATCGTTGCTTAAAAAAATGTCCATCAAAAAAAAAAATTTTTTTCATTATTTTAAATTACAAAAAAAAAAAAATAATAAATAAATTAAAAAATTCCTACAAAAAAAAAATGCTAATAAATTAAACATTATTCAAAACATCATGAAATATCTATAGACAAAATTTAACATTAGAATTTTTTGTACAAAGAAAAAATATCTACCAAAAAATCGTAAATTTTACATTTTAGTTTTTAGAAAACTTAATTAAGTTTTATTTTATTACTTGCAAAACAGCACGTCTATCAAATAACCATTAATTTAGGTGACAACCTAAAAATATGCAACATTTCAAACAGAGCTTTCAAAACATTCGCTTAATTGAACCCTCAATGTATGCAACGTTTTATTTTTGCAGCGCTATAAAACGTTGCTTCATTCATAAAATATGCTAAATGTGACAGACTTTTACAAACACGCTCGAATGTATAACGTCAGCAATAAAAATTACAAAAAAAAAAAAAATAATTGAGCCTAGCACAACAAAAACAAATATAACAAAACTGGCAACAACATATACTAGTTGAAATTTATCACTGAAAAGTCCTTGACGCTTCATTGACTGTGTTGCTCTGATGAAATAAATGAGAAAAATAAAGAATGAACTCTAACAATTTGTAGGGTATAGGTTGCTGTTGCTGCTGCTGCTGTTGAAGACGTCAACGGGGTTCTTCAGAATACTTCGCATAGAGGGTTCTATGTAGTTGTACGTTTTGATAGTCGGAGGGTAGTAGTAGCTTGAGGGATAGTAGGTCGACCAACGCCAACACAAAAATGCATCCACTCTGAAAATTAGTCATCCGCGACACGAGTCGTACTGGTGCCATCGAAAAAATAACAAGCGACATTGCTCAGCAACAGCAGCATCAGTGCCATTCAGTCGCGGCGCCTAAAAGTGTGCTACGAAAATTTGAGCGTGGCTGCTTTTATAGTGATTTCATAATCAATGAATGAACTTTGATGCGTCTCGGCCGTCACACCCCGTGGCACCACCAATCACTAAAGTTTAGTCATAGATTATGGCTGTTTTTGTTGAGGTACTCTAGAATATATCGAAACGACGTCATACATAACGAACTAAAGCGAGCAACATTACAGCGAAACTCGTCAGAGAGAGTGAGAGAGAGGGCTACAGTGAGAGAGAGAGTGCGGCATAGACTGACTGTATTAAAGGGAGCGCTTGATTTCCCGTGAGAGCCAACGGATGCTGTGCGGTTCTTTGTGACACACATATGTACGTGCTCTATGAAGACAAACGGATTTGAAGACCTCCACCGCCGTCGCACTCTTCTGCTTCATTCAATTGAAAGCCGTCACTGTGGCTGCTGAATGAGTTGTTTGTGTTGTACACGACACGACGCACTCACTGCAGGCAGACTCGGCGTAGACAGTGTGGCATAAGGCAATAGGTGCGACTGATCTAGAAAGAGAGAGAGAAGAAAAGAAGACATTGATAATGATGATGATGCTGCTGCTGATGATGACTATGTTGATGATGAAGATTAGTGGAATAAATAAAGTAGCAGCAAAAGATGACGCGTGCAAAAATTAGTTGTTGCTAATGAATTATGTTGGCGCTACGTAATTCTACTGCACTCAAAGTAAAAACTATGAATCGTTTCTATTGATTACTTGCTTTTCATTGAGGATTCTCAAAGTTAGTTTTTTTTATAAGAAAAGTATATGAAGATCTAAATAGAAAAGTGTTTCTTTTAATAAGTAAAATTGAAGTTGTGCTAATTTTGAAAAGTTTTTAAATCTTTGAAAACGTTTTAAATTCAATACATTTATTAAATTTCTTCTTTTTTTAAATGTACTGCAACATGGCTTTTCAATAGCTCTTATAGCTTTTTCTCAAAAAGCTTTTTCTTAAAAAGCTTTTTCTTAAAAAACTTTTTCTTAAAAAGCTTTTTCTTAAAAAGCTTTTTCTTAAAAAGCTTTTTCTTAAACGGCTTTTTCTTAAAAAGATTTTTTTTTAAGTTTATTTCTCAAAAATATTTTTTTCAAACATCTTTTTCTCAAAAAGCTTTTTATAAAAGAAGCTTTTGCACGAAAAGCTTTTTCAAATTTTAACAAACAGATTTTTTTAAAAAGACTTTTCTCTAAAAGCTTTTTCTCAAAAAGCTTTTTCTCTAAAAGCTTTTTCTCAAAAAGCTTTTTCTCAAAAAGCTTTTTCGCTAAAACTATTTCGCAAAAATCTTTTACTCAGAAAGCTTTTCGTAAAAACATTTAAAAAAAAAATCTTTTTTTCTCAGGATTTTTCTCTGAGTTTTCTCAAAAATCTTTTTCTTAAAAAGTTTATTTCTCAAAAATATTTTTTTCAATCTGCTTTTTTTCAAAAAGCTTTTTAAAAAAACCTTTTCTCAAAAAGCTTTTTCAAATTTTCACAAAAAGATGTTTTTCAAAAAGATTTTTCTCTAAAAGCTTTTTCTCAAAAAAACTGTTTCTAAAAAAAGCTTTTTCTCAAAAAGCTTTTTCGCTAAAACTATTTCGCAAAAATCTTTTACTCAGAAAGCTTTTCGTAAAAACATAAAAAAAAAATCTCAGGAAGCTTTTTCCGGATTTAATGGTTTTTAGATGCTATTTCTTATTAAGTGTTTTAAAGTCAATTCTATAGAGAACTATTGCAAATTTCTATGTAATGTAATTTATTTATTTTTATAAATTCTTTTTAGGCAAATTTGCAATAGAAATCAACTAAATTTTACAGAATGAGTTCTTTTGTTGGAATGCCTAACAAATATTCCATAAAAAAAGATTTTCCAAAAATGTCGTCTTTTTGATTTTAAAAACATTCAATTAAAATGTGGTTTATAGTAATGCTTTTGAGAAGTGTTACTATTCTTTTAAAATTTATTCCTACATTAAGCGATACAAAAATCAATTAAAAATATCATTAAATTTATTAGCTGCTCTGGTTCTCGTAGATTTATTGCTTTTGTAGATTTTGCTGCTTGCAGTTTAGTACTTTTTTTTGTATTTTCGTTTAGTGTGATTTTTTTGCTGATGTCATTGATTATTGATTAGTAGACACATGTTTTTTGCGCTGCTTCATTTATTGCTTTTATTTTTTGCTCTCTACAGTTTGCTCAAAAATAGACCAAAATAAAAAAATATATAAAATCATATGTACAGCTATTTATGTCAAGGATAACTGTCTGCTAAATTTCTATGTCGAGTGCTTTATTATATTTTTTTGCACAAAACAATAAATTGTATTGCGTAGGCACAAGATGAGCAACATGAGATTGCTGAAATTGAATTTATTTTTATATTTTGAATTGAGATGTCTAGGTTTAAGCATATCTCAAATATCAATTTGAAACAAAGAACCTCAAAGTAGTCTGCATTTAATTAAATTCTTCAATAAATTTTCTATTTTTCTTAACAATTACAACATATTTTCAGGCTACTTTATTAAATACGGCCGCCTGCTGTTTTACAAATATTTGCAAATTTCTTAGGTAACCTTTTCTTTTGCATAATTTTGCACAACGTTTTGTTCGTTATAACAATAACAAGCAGAACACAACATAAAAAGAAAAAATAAATAAAAAAAAAACAAAGGGTTACTACAACAATCAGAAAAGCTCAGCAGCTCAAGCTCTGTGGCATGCATAAAATATGAGGTAATAATGAAGAAAAAAATATATATAAAAAAATATATACTTATATAAAAGAAAAAAAAAAAACAAAAAGAATCACAATAAAGAAAAAAAGAAGAAAAATTTTAAGAAAAACAACTGAAGAAAAATTTAAGGAAAAACAACTGATGAAAATTTGCATATTGTTGCACTGTTTAACATTTTCATGGTTCTTTGTCATATTTCCCCCCATTTTTTCTCACTGTGTAACAACACTTTTTTTTTATTGGTGAAATTTTTTGGAAATCTTTCGTTTGTTCTTTGGTGTTCTTTGTGTGGTATTTTTGTTTGGGTTACTGTTATTGTTGCTACTATTTAATTTCTGCTCGTTAAATAAACGGACTGCGAAAAAAGGCAAATCCCAAAACCAAAAATACAAAGTTAGTCTTTTTATTTTTATTTTTTTGAAATTTTTTATATTTCGTTTTTGTAAAAGGTAATTTTTAAGGTTTATTTGATTAATATTAAAACCAGTTTAAATTGTAGCCGCGGTAGCTCAGTGGTTAGTGCGTTGGACTGCGAGCCGAAAGGTCCCCGGTTCAAGCCTGGACTGGGGCTAACAACATCTTTTCATAGAAACATTTTTCTATACCGCGCTACCTCTCGTCAGTAAATGGCAAACCTACGAGAGTAAAACCATTGCCTATGAAAAAGCTCTCACCCGCCGTTCCGATTCGGCAATAAACTGTAGGTCCCACCACTTTGAGTACAAATATAACACGCACAGCTCAAAATGATGAGAGAGCTCGGGCGAAGTTCTATACAGGTCTGTTACGCCAAACTATTATATATTATTATTAGTTTAAATTGCCATACTTTTAATAAATACAGAACGTTGTAATAATAAATACAGATGTAGTATTTTTTATATAATGACAATTTCTACATTATAACATTTAGATAATAAAGAATATAGTAAAAATAAATAAATGTGTTGTCTTTTTTTTACAATTTACTTTAAATATAGAATGTTGTAAAAAAAGCAAATATAGTAATTTATCTATATAATTCAAGACGTATAAATCAAGGACCACAAAAACCGGATTACACATATTTTTTAATAACATTTTCTAAAACCGTTATTAAGTAAATATGTAGAACCGGAAAGGAACTGAATTTTTGAAAATTCCGCTATTTTAAAAATCTTGAAACCAGAACCGATATTTCAAAGGGTATTTTGTCCCTGTCAGGGATCGCAAAGTACTGAAATAGGAAACCGGCACCGTTTCAATTTTTGATACCGGAATCGGAACTGTTATTATCAAATATATATTTTTTTTTTTGGTTGGAACCGAAATCGGAACCGGAACCGCTAATTAAAAATCTTATAACTAGAACTAAAACCGATATTTCAAACGGTTTTATATTATACATAAATTTAAAATAAATAGAAATGTAGTTGTATCAATACAAATGTAGTAAATAATTGTATGGAAATGAACTTTAAATATATGTAGTTGTTTTCCGTAATAAAAACAAAATCTAGGTTGTAAAATAATAGTTTTGCTTTTGGCAAAGAAATTAAGTAAATAGATGTATTTATTTTGAAGAATTTTATTGCTTTAAATTAAAATACGGTATGCAAAAGTTAAATTTCCATTCGAAGGTGTGACTTTATCTCATCTTTTGAATAAATACAGAATGTAATAAAATATAAAGCATATGTGGTAATATACAATAATATTTATAATATTTGAATTAAACATAATGTAGCAAAAAACAATCATTTGTGTAATTTTTTGGACATTTTACTTGAAGTCATATAAAAACAGGATGTAGTAAAAATAAGAGTAAATGTAGAAAGTGTGACAGTCAATTAATATAAATTGATACCAATTGTAAGCTCATTTTTTAAAATGTAGTATAAATTAATGCAGATGTTATTCTATATTATTAATGATATTTAAATAAATACGGAATTTAGTGAAAAAAAATTGTTGTAATTTTATGCATTTTACTTAAAGTAAAATAAAAGCAGATTGTAGTAAAAGTAAAGACGTGCAAATATTAAATAATAAATAATAAATTAAAAAATATTTAAATAAATAAATAAATTAAGTGATAAATACATAAAAAAATAAATACATAAATACAGGGTTTTTCAAATGAGACGCTACAAAAATAGAGCGACAGCAAACGACGCCATATTTCTTGCCGCTATTTTGACATTTCTCTTCAGTAAAGTTTGCCATTTCATGATGGAGAGATATACGAATTCGAATTTCGGTAGTAAATTTTAATAATTTCGACTCGTTGTTGGCTCGAATATCTTTCCATCATGAAATGGCAAACCTTACTTAAGACAAATGTCAAAAGAACGGCAAGAAATATGGCGTCGTTTGCTGTCCTTGTCCCTCTACTTTTGTAGTGTCTCTGTTGAAAAACCCTTGAAAAAAAGTTTTGTAGCGCTCTTATTGAAAAACCCTTTAAATACATAAACAAATAAATAAATAAATAAATACTTAAATAAATAAATAAATAAATATATAAATAAGTATATAAATATATAAATAAATTAATAAATAAATAAAAAAATAAATAATAAAATAAATTATTAAATAAATAATTAAATCAATAAATGCAAAATTTAGTTGATTTGAATACAAATGTAGTCAAATTTTATGTGGAAAAGCATTCAATTTATGCATTTGATTTGTACAAATCAACATTTGTTAATAAACATAAATCATCAAATATAATCAAATATATGTAAATTGTATTATTTTTCTTTTTTTGCAGTAAAGTATTTTTTTTTCGAACTTGAGTATTTAAGAAACGAAACGATACATACACAGAAAAAAAAAATGTACATCATATTGATGAATTCCGTTCTTCAAACCATGATTCATTGTATTGAAGAGCCATTCATAATATTAATGACTAACACCAACAATGTTATGAATGCTATCATTAATATGAAGAACGATTGGTAACTGTCGAAAAAGTGTTCTTCAATATGATGAACTGTATGTGTAGAATACGTTTCATCATATTAATGAACCAAAATATAAAATACAACATATTAGTTCTTCATATTGAAGAACTTTGTTCATTAAACCAAATTTCTATCAACATTTTTTTTTCGTTCATTGTTTGCCTTAATTCTTAGTTCTCAAGTAGTTCTTGTGTGTTATTTCTTATATAATGCTTGCTCGACATGCATAAATTAGTAAAATGTTTTAAAATATTTTTTATAATTACAACTTTTTATTAATAAAAAGTTATATTTATAAAAAATATATTTTCGAAAAAAAAATTTTTTTTCGAACAAATTTTATTTCGAAACATTTTTTTTTCGAACAACGTTTTTTTTCGAATAAAATTCTTTTTTCGAACAATTTTTTTTTTCGAATAAAATATTTTTTGGGAACATTTTTTTTTTCGAATAAATTTTTTTTTTCGAACAAATTTTTTTTCGAACATTTTTTTTTTCGAACATATTTTTATTTCGGAACATTTTTTTTCTCCGAAATTTTTTTACTGTTATTTTTTTTTAAATAAAATTTGTACAATTTTTTTTCAAATTATTTTATAAAATTTTTTTTTTTTTTGAAAAAATATTCTGAACAAATTCATCAATATGACAATTCAAATTCATTGTATTGAATATTTTGTTCATATATATAATAAATACATTCATTAATATGTCATTTAATGAACGATGGTATCAATATGATGAATCTGGTAGTTGGTGAAAAAATTCATAATATCTATGAATAAATTCATCATATTGAGGAATTTTTTTTTCTGTGTATAATATAAATACATTTTATACAGCAAAGTTAATAATACAATTATCACATAAAATATACCTTTTAAAGAAAGTAATTTAAATCATTTATCATCAGCCTCATTCCTCCATCAATCACACATATTCAATTTGAATAAATCTCTTGCAGACAGACAGCTATTGCAATTTAAATGAGCCTCATGTAATTGGAAGAATGCCTAAAAGCATGTTGCGCATTTTGTACGAATAAATGCTGTCATTACTGGGGCGGTGTTGTCAGCAACTTGATTGTCGTCACAATGATTGTCGTCACATTTATGCTGCCGCTCGTGCAATTAAAACAAGCCAACGGGCAAAAACCGAAAGCGCGCGCGGTTATCAAATGCGATGCGTAACCCACGCATACGGTGCTGTTAAATGCGACAGATGTTGCTGTTGCTATAAATATTGCTGTTGTTCTACCGCGGATGTTGCTGCTGCGGGGCACTCTAGCGTGCAATTGTAGCAATTACCATCATGAATCGCGCATAATTTGCGTACTTTGGTTACCAGTCACTCACTCAATCATTCATTCAATCATTTATTTACTCAATCATCATTCAAATGCAAAATTATTATCGATTTGTATAAAATTAGAATAATTGCAAATTGAAATACAATGTGCCGCAAATTTTGGCAAACAAAGAATTATCTTAAAAAATTTGTTACCTACTAAATTGTGACATGAATAATTGAATATATTTAAATGCAAAATTCAGATACTGCTTGAGGCTTCAGGAATTTCGTTTTTTTGCATAGACAGTAAACAATTTAAATTGATGCCATTTGCAGACAACAAAAAGCAATTTGAAAATTTAGCTAATTAAAATAAAAAAATATATATAAATAAATAAATTGAAATTTGATGTCATTTACAGCTATAGATATTTCTATAAATTTAAATATTTTGTATACTTTAAATCTCTCTTAAATTGAGATTTCCTAATATAAATTTAATATTGAAAAAAAAATTGAGATATATCTTTTTTATTTTTGAAATTCCAACTGAAATTGAGTTTTTTTCAATTTAAATTCTGTAAAATTTGCAATGAAATTGTATTTTTTGCAATGCAAAATGAGAAAGTTACAATTTAAATAGACATTTTTCCGTTTTGAAAGCAAAAAATCTCAAATTTATGCGATATTATTGTAATTTCAAAATGAAATAGATCTTTTCAATTGAATTGTCAAGACGATTTTGATATTTTTAAACTGAAATTGATAAAATTATTAACCAAATTGAATTTTTTCAATTTAAATCTTTAAAATTACAATTTAAATTTTGATTTTTCAATTCAAAATTAGAAAATTCTAAATATTTATACACATTTTTCATATAAAACTAATAAAATTCCAATTGTACTGTGTGAAATTCTACATGAAAATTAGATTTTCTATTTTAAATTGAAAAAATTCGATTTTTCTTTTTCAAATTATAAAAATTTCAAATGGTTTTTTAAAAATTTAATTTAAAATTAATAAAAGTTCAAATGAAATTTGAATTGAGAAATTATCAACGTAAATAGAGATTTTTTAATAAAAAAAAACTCTAAAAACTCAAAGAAGTGAGTGATTTTCCATTTAAAACAGGGCCGTAAGGCCTATCAGTTCTGGTTCCAAGATTTTAAAAGTAGCGTTTGTGGTACCGATTCTGGTTCTAACCAAAATAAAAAATATGTTTGTTCCCATTTCCGATTCCACATATTTTAAACTCAAAGAAATGCGTGATTTTCCAATTAAAACAGTGCCTAAAGCCTTTTGGAAATCAGTTCCGTTTCCAAGATTTTAAATGTAGTGTTTCTGGTACTGATTTCGGTTCTAACCAAAAATATATATATATATATATATATTATTATATATATATATATATATATATATATATATATATATATATATATATATATATATGTATATATATATATATATATATATAATAATATATATATATATATATATATATATATATATATATATATGTATATATATAAGTTCCGTTTCCACACATTATTAAAAACTGGTCCGATTCCGTTTTCGGTTCCAAAAATCGAAATGGTTCCAATTTCGGTTCCTTGCAGTCCCTGACAAGGAACACTTTGGAAGATCGGTTCTGGTTTTAAAATAGCGTCTTCGGTTCTGGTTCCAAAAAAAATATTATAAGGGTTCCGATGCTCGTTTCGGTTCCAAACATTTTGATACCAATTTGCGTTCCAGAAATCGAAACGGTTTGGTTCTTTGCGGTCGCTTATACATTAAATACATTTTTATGACATCCAAACAATATACATGTTAGCTAGAATCCCAGACTTTTTTTTTGGCAGGGTCGAGTCAGTTTAGAAACATATTTTCGGCATATTTCCAATAGAAAAAGGCAGAGTTCAGAGTATCAACAGCTGTTTATTTTCTTCCCGTACCCCAAATATGCCGTGAATCTGCCATTAAAATTCTACAAAATTTTACAACCTGCTATACACTTCCTAAACTATTCCATTTATCTGTGTGTTTGCCGGAAATATTCCTGAAAAATGCCATAAATTTTGTCTCGGGAACATATGAAACTATTAATTTTAAAAATATATGGTTGAATATGGTTGACTGAAAGAATAATATGTTTGAACGCCATTATAATTATGTTTATAATGTTGTTTACTTGGTGCTCCAAACATATATATGATGCCTGCAAAATTATGTTAGGAACAAGCAATTTTTCAGCGTCCCATGCCAGACGAGCCAGACGAGTCTTTTTTTTTGCCAGACGAGTCTTTTAAAATCACTACGCACAAAAATTGATATTGTTTAAATCGTATTTCGTTATTGCAATGTTCGATTTATGTTTCAGTGATATGTTTCAAATACAAACGCCAATATCACCTTAAATATATCGTCGAATTGGAAATATCTTTTGCAGAAATTTATTATAAATTTATTATACGAATTTATTATACGAATTCATGTTAGTTTTGTTTTACGTTAAGTATTCTCATTCTCAATTGAAATTTAAAATTAAAGAATTTGAATTTAATCTTGAATTTTATAAACTTCATTCGGAAAAATTTGAATTTCATTTTGCATTTAATATATTTCATTTGGAAAGTACTAAATTTCAAATCGTAATGTTAAGATAAGTTTTATGTAATATTAATTAATTTGACTGATTCATATTCAAAATCGTTTTATTACCACCTTTTTAAAGTTTTCATTTTATAAAATTCTTAAAAGCAACTATTTGTTTTCACTATCTGCGCAAATTTTCGCAGAATTTAACTTTAACATTTGTCATTTCCCGGTTTTTTTTTACTCATTTTTCTTAGTCAGCATAGTAGCTCTACGAAAAATAAAAATAGCATTTGTCGCACTATCATTATCATCGTTATATTACCCACTCTATAACGATCTGACATCAAAACCATCAGTACCAATTTTCGTAGTCAATTATTTTGCGCTTTGTAGCTGTCAAGTGACCAATCAATAAAAAAAAGAATTATGATTGATTGCAAAATGTCAGCAGGCAACGTAAAACTGAAATAGAAAAAAAAACTAAAAATAAAAAACAAGAACTGCATAAAATATTCAACTCCAACAAGGAGCTGTTGCAAGAAATGGGTAGCAACTCAAGACAAAGATTGATGCGTACGCCTTTGCATGACACACAGGATGTTGTTGAACTTGGTGCTCGCTGAAGAGATGATGATGTGGATGATTTTGCTGTTGACAAGTCACAGCAATTATTTTGACTGAGTTTTTGTGCTAGAGAATAGTCAAAATTGCAATTTGAAAAAAGTGTTGCATACTTAGAGGCATGCTTTACACAGTAAGGAAGCTTTCAAAAAATATGTTGCATACTTAGCGGTATGCTTTATACGCTAAGAGAGCTTTAAGAAAAACCATTGCATACTTAAAGGCATTAATAAAAATAATAGTAATATATAAATGTTCTAAAAATTGTAATAATTTAAATAAAGTAAATAAAATTCATTTAAATAACAAAATAAAAAATACATAATGCTGAAATCACTCAGGCGTAACGCGAAATGACAGAAAATCACTTTGCAATATGTTTTGCGCGGATTTGCAAAAACACAAGAAATCTGCATAACTGCTTATGTGAGCACTTCACCTAGTTACAGACAATATAAAAAATATATATGTTATGCAAAAAGTTACCCGACTCTGTGGAACATAACAGCCGCCAGTCAGCGAACAGCCAGCTAATGTCCCAAGGGATTTACGCAACGCGTTAACGAGCCGTCGTGCCAACGCCAGAAGTAGAAACTTGACTCGGCAGCAAATCAATCAGATGTGTGCTGTTATTATTGGCAAAATATGGTGGTTGGCATATGTAATATAATAAAATTGAAAAAATAAAAAAAGAGAAAACAAATGATACAAAAAATGCCATTGAAAAATAATAAATGGAAATACCATAAACAAACAGATACTGAAATTGGTGCATATAATAAACTCACAGCTGTATATTTTATGTGAAATAGTTAAAATGAGCATATAAACAAAAAATGCATACAGATTATTATTAACATTAGACACAAGCATTCATTTACTAATGCTATTTTTATTCATTTATCATAATTATAAATTTATATTTATTCGGAATTCATAATACTAGAGTTATAAATAACCATAAACATAAAAACATTTACCACAATTAACTTTAACATATCACAATCCATAAATATCACAAGTCAAAAATATCACAAACCACAATCCATAAATATCACAAGCCATAAATATCACAAGCCATAAATATCACAAGTCAAAAATATCACAAACCACAATCTATAAATATCACAATCTATAAATATCACAAGCCATAAATATCATAATCATAGATATACATATTAATATTTCGTATACTCGTCACAATCCATAAATATCATTAAAATAATCGCACCTATCATAGATCATAGATATATCACAAATAAACATTATATCACCAACCATGAATTCCATAATCATTAAATCACAACTATAACAATCATTAATCATATATATTGCATAAATATTGTATATAGCACAAATCATAAATATCATTACAATAAACACAACAATCAGAAATATTAATAAAATCATAAAAAATATATCATAATTAAATACTATTTAAATAACTCATATAATTAATGAAAATTTAATACATAATTAAAACTATCACTGCCAATAATCACATATATTTCACAAATAATATATATCATTACAATAATCCAAACTATCACAAACATTAATAAAATCATTTTAAATATATCATAAATCATAATAAATATCATAAATATATAATAAAAATAAAATATAAAATGTATGTATATTTGCACATAAATACAACTATCACTGCCAATAATCAATTATATTTCATGCATATTGAATATATCACAATATAAAAATCAATGCCACATACATCCTATTAATATAATAAATCTGTTTGTTCGTTTGTACGTTTGTACGTTTGTACGTTTGTACGTTTGTTCCGCTTCTCCGTCTAAACGGCTGATCCGATTTCCTTGAAATTTTTACCACAGATGCGGTATGGTCTGGAAGGAATGATAGGCTATATATGGGCGGGATTGGACAAAGAGGCGTGGCACCTCCCATACAACCTAAACTTTCAATACGATATAACTCGGCACTTTCACCAGCTACGAACATGAAACAAAAAACTCAAATACACAAAAAAATTTAAAAACAAAAAAACAAAAGCACAAAACAAAACAAAATCAAAAATACAAAAGCAAAAGCAATCACGTTTGTTCCGCTTCTCCGTCTAAACGGCTGATCCGATTTTCTTGAAATTTTTACCACAGATGCGGTATGGTCTGGAAGGAATGATAGGCTATATATGGGCGGGATTGGACAAAGAGGCGTGGCACCTCCCATACAACCTAAACTTTCAATACGATATAACTCGGCACTTTCACCAGCTACGAACATGAAACAAAAAACTCAAATACACAAAAAAAATTAAAAACAAAAAACCAAAAGCACAAAACAAAACAAAACAAAAGCAAAAATACAAAAACAAAAGCAATCACGTTTGTTCCGCTTCTCCGTCTAAACGGCTGATCCGATTGTCTTGAAATTTTTACCACAGATGCGGTATGGTCTGGAAGGAATGATAGGCTATATATGGGCGGGATTGGGCAAAGAGGCGTGGCACCTCCCATGCAACCTAAACACGATATAACTCGGCACTTTCACCAGCAACGAACATGAAACAAAAAACTCAAATACAAAAAAAAAAATAAAAACAAAAAAGCACAACACAAAACAAAAGCAAAAATACAAAAACAAAACCAATCACATAAAACCACAATCCAAACTAAATGAAAAACAAAAAAAGGAAAGAAAAAGAAAAACAAACTCACCACACTAAAACTAACCACACTAAAACTCACCACTTAAAAACTCACCACACTAAAACTCACCACACTAAAACTCACCAAGCAAAAACTCACCACACTAAAACTCACCACACTAAAACTCACCACACTAAAACTCACCACACTTAAACTCACCACTTAAAAACTCACCACACTAAAACTCACCACACTAAAACTCACCAAGCAAAAACTCACCACACTAAAACTCACCACTTAAAAACTCACCACACTAAAACTCACCACACTAAAACTCACCAAGCAAAAACTCACCACACTAAAACTCACCACACTAAAACTCACCACACTAAAACTCACCACACTTAAACTCACCACACTAAAACCCACCACACTAAAATTTCACCACACTAAAACTCACCACACAAAAATTCACCACACTAAAACTCACCACACTAAAATTTCTCCACATTAAAACTCATCACACTAAAACTCACCACACTAAAACTCATTATACCCAAAAGTCGCCACACTCAAACTCACCGCACTAAAATTCACAACACTAAAACTCACCACATTTAAACTCACCATACCAAAACTCACCACACTAAAACTTACCACACTAAAACTCACCACACTTAAACTCACCACACTAAAACTCACCACACAAAAATTCAACACACTAAAATTGAACACACTAAAACTCACCACACTAAAATTTCACCACACTAAAACTCACCACACTAAAACTCACTACACTAAAATTTCACCACATTAAAATTCACCACTTTTAAACTCACCACATTAAAACTCACTACACTCAAATTTCGATACACTAAAACTTACCACACTAAAACTCACCGCACTAAAATTCACCACACTAAAACCCACCGCACTATAATTAACCACACTAAAACTCACCACCCTAAAATTCACTACACTAAAACTCACCACAATAAAATTCATCACATTAAAATTCATCACACTAAAACTCACCACAATAAAATTCACCACACTAAAACCCACCACACTATAATTGACCACACTAAAACTCACCACACTTAAAAACACCACAGTTAAACTCACCACACTCAAATTCACCACACTAAAACTCACCACACTAAAACTCACCACACCAAAACTAACCACAATTAAACTCACCACTCCAAAATTCACCACATCTAAACTCACTACACCGAAACTTACTACATTAAAACCCACCACTCTAAAACTTCTACTGGGAAAAACTCTACGGGGAAGAATTCTACGGGAAAGAATTCTACCGGGAACAATTCTACCGGGATGAATTCTACGTTGAGAATTCTACGGGAAAGCGTTCTATGTGGATTTTACGGGAAGATTTCTACTGAGAATAATTCTGCGGAGAAGCGCAGTCTGAGAAAAAATTGTCTTTGAGAAAAGTTGTTTTGGCGGAGAATTATTTGGTTACCACATTTATAAAACGAATAAAAAAATTTCAACAGCTAAGCACGGGCCCCTCATATCAATAATAAAAAAATGTTTTTTATATTAATAAAATCGCTCCATATCTTTGAATTCAGAAAATCTTGGCACGAGTCGTGCACGGGTCCAGCTAGTCATCAATAAACATTATATCACAAACTTAAATTTTTATGATAATTATACTCTTAAGCTGAACTGTAATTATCAATAATCATATATATTTAATAATTAATGTATATATATTACAAACTATTTATAACATTATCATAATCACAGCTATCATTATAACAAAATCACAAAAATAGAGATAAACTTTATATCACAAACCTTAAAATTCGATAATCATAAAATCCATAATAAAAACCATTAATGTTATATTTTAGATAAATACAATTTATATCACAAACAAGGAACATTATGCACTATCATAAACTTTAACAAATCTAATATAAAAATTATCATAAGTAAATATAGTTTGTATTGCATATCTTTCATAGCATAATTATTAATCTATAATCATAATTATGTTATCAGTTAATAATAATATATAACAGATTATTTGTGATTAGCACGAATATGATCACAAACTATTAATATAAAACATACAGTACAAATTCAGAACTATCACAATCATTACTCATATACAAGGTGTTTCGATCATCGATGTAATAATATTCAGGGGCTCATTCTATGACTAAAAAAATAAGCAAATGCAAAATAAAAAACTAAATTTTGAGAAAATCAATGGAAAAGACAAAATTTGAATTTTTATTTTGGTAAATTTCAACTTTACGTACATTTTAAAAAAGGAAGAAATCGCGGGTTTCGAAGATGTGATCTACCATTGGAAAGGTAATTTAATTATCTAAAACATTCATTTTTATTCATTTTATCAATAGATTATACTAATTTTGTTTGATTAGCTTATGTCAGTAATATGCATATCCTAAACACCCTGTATTTGAAACTGGGTGCAAAATAAGACATATTCTTATTTCATATTTTCTTATTTTTTGGACGACTTGAATTATTTACAAGGACGAAACAAACATCCTGTATTTTCCATTAAGATATTTTATATCACTAAATAAGGAATATCATTCTCATCATCACAACTAAAATAAACTTGAAAATAATTATTTTAAATATATCATAAATCAAAATAGTATAAAAAGCATACATTTCACAATCATGCAACCTATTATTAGAACTATCACTACCACTAATCAATATATCACACATTTTAAATTTCATATTATAATCAAAGTTATCAAAAAATAAATCATTCCATCACAAACCATAAATATCATAGATATAAATAAAATAATTACATGCAATTTTTTTTTTAAAACTATTAATTATATATTATTGTAATTATATTTATTGTTATAATTTCAATATTATCATAATTATCAGTAGTATTGAAGATGTAAAATTAAGATTAAGATACTCGTTCTTTGATAATAAATATTTTAATAGACATACTAAAAGAAATACATGGATCTAGTTCTAATAAAAAGTTATTAATTTTATATTGATTTATATCACACATAAATATGCTTGTGATGAATATAATCACAATCATAAATCTTTTAATCATAACTTTAAAAGTATTATTTACAAATAACCAAGTCATAAACTGCAGTTTTATTAATAATATTATCATGAAAACACTAACAGAAATATACTCGAATAATGATTAAAATGTTTGTGATGAAATGTTACCGAATTTATGACAGATATTTTATGCATGTCCGCTCTTAAAAATTATTCATAATGAATGCACGATATGTATAATGCAAATAAAATTTACCCATTATAAAGATTAAACAATTTATGCTAGATCCATAAATTGTTTTTGCCTAAACTCATGCAAACATCTGTGATACATAGACACCTTTATACATCAACCACACGCGCTACGAATGGAATGAATGTTCAATTTATTGCGACATTTTTATTTTGCATTCTTCTTTTGTACTTTATTTTTATAACATGTTCTGCATGGTTTTTATGCGCCTTCGCAGCGCTAGTATTATTTTTATTGTTCTTATTATGGTGCTATTATTATGATTGGTTTAATTTAGTTTTATTTTTCTATATATTTTTTTATATATAATCATTTGATGTCTGTTTTGCTTGCATTTCATATAGTAATTCTGGGAAAATAATTTTTATTATGCCTGCTATTCGTGCAGACTCAAATTGAAGACGCTTTGTGAGGTATAGAGTTGGTGATTAATGAAAAACAGCACAAACCTACAGGCAGACAGATATATACTAAGACACTCAGACCAATAAATAGATAGATATAAATGTGTGAACACGCATTGAAACACAAATATATACTACATATTAGTCCTGCGAAACACTGACAATTTTTAGATTTGGTTGCTCATGAAGTTTACGCTATTTTGGTAACGACTTAAACAAATGCTTATTGTTCAAGGACACTGGGTCGGTAGGAATAATATAGAAATTATATTTTATAAATGATCTAAAAGAAAACAATTATAAAAAAATATGATAAATAAAATATTAAATGTTTTGTAATATTTTATAAAATTTTTAAATCATTATACAAAAAAATACAACATTTTATGCGAAATTAAAACTTGCACTCGAATATCATATTTTCACTCAATATTCAAAATTTTAAAATTTAAGAGCTAATCTTAAATTAACTCAAATGATGATGTTTATTTTACTCAAATTCGATTTTTAAACTTTTTTTAAATATTTACTAAAAATTTATTTTTTAACTTAAAATTAAAGTATTAACTCAAAATTCCATTTTTCACTCAGAATTCAATTTTTTATTTTTATTCAAAATTTAAATTATAATTCAAAATTCAAATTATTATTCAAAGTTAAAATGTTCACTACAAAAAAAATTTTACTCAAAGTTCAAATTATCCTTCACAATTCTAATTTGTAAAATGTTCACTACAAATTTTTATTGCTACACAATTTCCACTCAAAATTGCATTTTCATTTAAATTTTTAAATACAATTTTTTATAAAAAATTCAAATTTTCACTGTAAGTTAAAATTTTACATGCGATATTAATATTACTCAGATATTTTTCAAATGTATCTTCTAAATTTAAATATTCATTGAAAATTCAAATGTTCACACAAAATTTAAATTTTCAGTCGATATGCACATTTTCACTCAATATTCAAACTTTCACTCAAAAATCAAATTTACACAAAATCAAAATTTCACTAAAAACAATTTAAATCTTCTCTAAAAATCAAATTTTTCAATCAAAATTCAAATTTTCACTCTAAATTCAGATTTTTCACTCGAAATCGATATATGTAAATTTTTATTAAAAATTTTAATTTTCATTCAAAGTTTAAATTTTCACTCGAAATTAAAATTTTCACTCAAAATGCAAATTTTCATTCAAAATTAAAATGTTCACTCAGAATTCAAATAAGCACTCAAAATTTAAATTTTCACCCAAAATTCAAATTTCCACTCGAAATTAAAATTTCCTCTCAAAATCAAAAATTTCACTCAGAATTCAAATATTCACTCAAAATTTAAATTTTCACTTAAAATTCAAATTTTAAAGCAAAATTTCACTCAAAACTTTATTTTCATTAAAAATCAAGATGTCCATTCAAAATTCAAATTTCCACTAAAAATCAAAATTTCCGTTCAAAATTCAAATTTCTACTCAAAATTAAAATTTTCCGTCAAAATTTAAACTTTCACTCAAAATTCAAATTTTCACTAAAAATTCAAATTTACACTCAAAATTCAAATTGGCACTCAAAATTCAAATGTTCACTGAAAATTCAAATTTCCGCTCAAAATTAAAATTTCCACTCAAAATTAAAATGTTCACTCAGAATTAAAATATTCACTCAAAATTTAAATTAACACTCAAATTTCAAATTTACACTTAAAATTCAAATCGTCCGTCAAAATTCAAATTTTCCGTCAAAATTAAAATTATCCGTCAAAATTAAAATTTTCACTCAAAATTAAAATTTTCACTCAAAATTCAAATTTCCACTAAAAATTCAAATTTCCATTCAAACTTCAAATTTAAACTTAAAATCAAAATTTCCGCTTAAAATTCAAATTTCCACTCAAAAAACAAAATGTTCACTCAAAATTCAAATTTCCACTCAAAATTCTAATTTTCCAAAAAAATTCAAATTTTAACTCAAATGTTTATTCAAAATCAAAATTTCCACTCAAAAATTATATTTTTACTCAAAATTTAAAATTCTACCAAAAATTAAAATTTCCACTAAAAATCAAAACTTCCGCTCAAAATTTTCACTCAAAAATCAAATTTTACATTCAAATATCAATAAAATTTCAAATTTTCACTAAAAATTCAAATTTTCACTCAAAATTCAAATTTTCACTCAAAATTCGAATTTTTACACAAAATACCATTTTTCACTCAAAATTTAAATTTTTACCCAAAACTCAAAATTTTACCTGAAATTAAAATTTTTCCTATAAATATAACTTTTTTTCTCAAAATAGAAAATATTACTCAAAATTTAAATCAAAATTTTTAAATTCAACTCAATTTTAAAATTATCTCCCAAAATTTTCTTTTCCTAAATATTTATTTAAATTAAAACTTTTTTCTATTGGGTAAATCATATGTGTTTGGTTTTTGTGTATAACATATGACTCGATCTGCATATAACCTTTTTATTCGTGTATCATTATAATTTTACTGCGTATATCCTACAAATGTACACAATTTTGTGACTAACAAGTATTTATTGTTGCATGGTTGGTTGCTGTAGTTTTTGTTGACTGAATGGTTATTATTATATTTATTACTACTGCTGTTGTTGTCATCAAGTTACATGATTCTGTATTAAAACGAAATTTGGTTTTATTTGAACTTTGACATTTTCATTTAGATCAACTCTGAAAGTGATGTGGCTTAGTAAAATCAGTCAGAAATAAATGCTATATCATCTTGAGTATTTCTGAAAAGAGTCTGTAGAAATTTTCTAATTTTAAATAACATTATAAATTTATTTATATAAATGGAAACTGGAAATAAAAAAGAAAAATATGAAAAGATTTTAAATAAAAGAAGCTTTCAGTTCAAATAAATTTAAATATATTCAAAAATTATAATCAGTTAAAATAATTTAAACATTTTTATTTAATTATACAATACATTTTATATATTTAAAAAAGTGCTGTAAATTGTGGTTTATTCAATAATTTCTTTTGAAATTAAAATATTTTTTAAATAATTTAGAATATTTTTATTAATAACAAATTCAGTTTCACACCTTCTCCCAAAAATAAATTTCATTTTGAATATTTTACCATTACCCAACAAATTCTATCCCGTTGTGTGTTCGACTTTCGGAAGCCTGTCAATTGCTGGCGGCCGCCTGAATTATGGCGACACAATAATAAACAAATAAATAAAATTAATCAAATTAATTGACAGACACCTGTGTGATAAGCGAGGACAATACGACTGACAAACATCACTAACAACAACATGACATTTTACTCACGTCATTCATTACTGAATGATTGACATTGTGAGGTCAACCGAAACTATTTTCTAAAATAAATAAACGCCAAAGTAATAACAATATAAATAAAAATACAAACCAACAAAAGGCAGCAACACCAGCGAACAGCAGCAGCAACACTTGGTGCAATAATATTGCGCAATTTTATTGGTTTACACTGTGTGTGTGTGTGTGTCTGTCTGGTCGTTATAACGCAGTTTAAATGTCAAACACAAATATTATTTATGCTCTGACACTACCAAATAAATTACAATGCAATGTTTGGTTTTACGTTTTTAGCATGCATGATTTATTTAAGTTGAATTTAAATATTTTTTTTATTTGAAATTTGTTAAAAACTAAAAAGTTAAACTCGAAATTCATTCGAAATTTTTGAACTTAGAATTCCAAATTTCAAAATGTTAATGGAATATTTTAATTTGAATAAATACTGTATTTTTGCATTCAAAATTCAAATTTTCACTTCAAATAAAAATGTTCTTTCAAAATCCAATTTTTAGTCAAAATTAAAATGTTTAATCATAATTCCAATTTTTACTAAAAATTACTCAGAAATCAAGTTTTTACACAAAATTAAATTTTTCACTCAGAAATTAAATTTTTTGTCAAAATTAAAATTTATACTCAATTTAATCACTTAAATTAAATTTTTCACCCAAATTTAAAAGATATACTCTAAATTTAAAAATTAACTCAAAATTAAAATTTTCATACAAAATACTGGTATTCACTCAAAATCAAATTTGTAATCAAAAAAAAATTTTTACTCAAATTTTTCACTCAAAATTAAATTTTTCAATCAACATTTTTTTTCACTCAAATTTTATTTTTTCACTTCAAACTAAATTTGTCACTCAAAATATAATTTTTCACTCAAAATTTCAATTTTTCATTTAAAATTTAATTTATACTCAAATTTCCAATTTTTCACTCAAAATTTCATTTAATATTTAATAATTCACTCAAAATTCAATTTTTCACTCAAAATTTAAATTTTTTTTACTCAAATTTTTCACTCAAAATTTCACGTAATATTTAAGTATCACTCAAAATTCAATTTTTCAATCAAAAGTCTATTTTTTTATTAAAATTTTTATTTTTTCACTCATAATTCAATTTTTCACTCAACATTTTATTTTTCACTCAAAATTTAATTTTTCACTCAAAATTCAATTTTTCATTTAAAATTCAATTCTTCACTGAAAATTAAAATTTTCACTCAAAATTAAAATTTTCACTCAAAATTTAAATTTTCACTCAAAATTAAATTTTTCACTCAAAATTCAATTTTTCAATCAAAAGTCTATTTTTTTATTATAATTTTTATTTTTTCACTCATAATTCAGTTTTTCACTCAAAATTTAATTTTTCACTCAAAATTTTATTTTTCACTCAAAATTCAATTTTTCACTCAATATTCAATTTTTCATTTAAAATTCAATTCTTCACTGAAAATTTAAATTTTCACTCAAAATTTAAATTTTCACTCAAAATTTAAATTTTCACTCAAAATTAAATTTTTCATTAAAAATTCAATTTTTCACTCAAAATTCAATTTTCCACTCAAAATTTAATTTTGCCCCCAAAATTAAATTTTTCACTCAAAATTTAATTTTATAATTTTTTCACACAATATTCAAATATTCAGTCAAAATTAAAATTTGTATACAATATTTTTGACTTTAATGTAAATTATCAAAACTAAAAACTCAAATTTTAACTCAAAAATTAATTATTTTTATTTGTCAAAGACTGCATTTAAAAGACTACATCTCAGTGAAAAGTTTAATTTAAAATTAAGAAAATAACAAAAATTGGTAGAAAAAACGTTGTTTATATTCTTTTTTTTTTGAATTCGAAAAATAGCTGGTAAAGTCTTTAAATAAAGTGTCAATAAAATTGACCTTTTATTGAACTCACAGCGAAATGGAAAAAAGATTGATGAATGTCTCTGGGTTATTTTTACCGATTATTGCGTTTGTTGATATTGTCACTAATGTTTTTATTTGTTTTTATTATCAATTAAAGGCATCAATATCATTATCTATGCATTATTTGTAGTAGTTTTTTGTTTTGCTATTGTGACATTTTGTTATCAACTAAATACGATTTATGTTCAAGTATTTATTTTGCAGCACTTTTTTTTATAACCTAACAAATAACTCACGAACACCTCAAATAGGTGGGTACAACACAAATACTTTATACGACACACCTCAACTATATACAAGAATTATGAGTGTGTTTGCCTCCATTTATGCCACCGATTACGCTACATACTGCGCCTCATACTACGCAACACTTTTTGCATTGTCGATAAAGTGTGTTGGAGCTTTTGTTGCGTATGGAAAAATCTAATAAATTTCAATTAGTTGCCAGTGTCTGTGTATGGTGAATAATTTATATTTAATCTCAATTATGCAGCCATTCATGCATGCGAAGCACTAACATCGTTGTGTCTTTGTGTAGAACACTTTTAGGCGCAATCAAATTATATTAATAAAATTTGAAATTGGTTTTTGCACTTTCATTTCCTATTGAAATTTGGATAATTTTTCACTAAAAATTCAATTTTTCACTAAAAAAAATTCAATTTTTCACTAAAAATTCAATTTTTCACTAAAAATTCAATTTTTCACTAAAAATTCAAATTTTCAATAAAAATTCAATTTTTCAATAAAAATTCATTTTTTCACTAAAAATTCAAATTTTCACTAAAAAATTCAAATTTTCACTAAAAATTTCAATTTTTCACTCAAAATTCAATTTTTCACTCAAAATTCAATTTTTCACTATAAATTCAATTTTTCACTAAAAATTCAATTTTTCACTAAAAATTCAAATTTTCACTAAAAATTCAATTTTTCACTAAAAAATTCAATTTTTCACTAAAAATTCAATTTTTCACTAAAAATTCAATTTTTCACTAAAAATTCAATTTTTCACTAAAAATTCAATTTTTCACAAAAAATTTAATTTTTCACTAAAATTTCAAATTTTTCACTAAAAATTCAATTTTTCACTAAAAATTCAATTTTTCACTAAAAATTCAATTTTTCACTAAAAATTCAATTTTTCACTAAAAATTCAATTTTTCACTAAAATTCAATTTTTCACTAAAAATTCATTTTTTCACTAAAAATTGAGTTTTTCACTAAAAATTGCATTTTTCACTAAAAATTTAATTTATCACTAAAATTTCAAATTTTCACTAAAAATTTAATTTTACACTAAAATTTCAAATTTTCACTAAAAATTTTCGTTTCTATTGGATTAAGTGGTTTTGCCAAGAAGACATATTGTATTTTTTTACCATTTTTAAAAATTATTTTTATAATATTATTGAATTTAATTATAACTTTTCTAAATATCGCTATATTTCTTTTTCTCCTTGCAGGTAAGTCCTTGATACAATTTATTCAACCACAGTAACATCTACCTCTTCTACTGAATTCTCCACACTTTACGTACTTAGTACGTACCTAATGTAAGCTATATTCGTAATCAGTTTTGTATATGCATGACGTCAAAGTTTTTGTTTGTACTATCATAAAAACCTACAAAAAAACAACAAACTGTAAGCGGTGAGTAACAAAAGGCAATTAATGCGTTTATATTAAATTTTTATGACTATCAAAAAAAGTACTGAAAAACTACATTTTCTGTATGTTTAACAGACAAAATAAAGTAGGTGTGTTTGATGGCATAAAATGGTTAAAAAAACAGCTAAGAGCAGTCGTTATGTTTTTAGAAATAAAATGAAATAATAGGGTTGCAATACCAAAAAAAAAAAAATAACAAATAAAAATACGAAAATATTATTTTCTAATTGTAGTAAGCAAAACATAAAATTACATTTGAAAACTAATTTAATGGGTAGTTCTAAAATAATTTTACAATTCTCATTTATATTTTAGAAATTTCAAAAAATAAAAATAAAAATAAAACAAATAGAATAATTTTTGTTTATGTGTATTTTAATCTTAAACAGAACGCGTAATTTCTTTATAATTTTAATATAAAAATATATTAATTTGCAATTTTAATTTTTAATTTTTAAATTCTCAGAAATGAATTCTACAAATCAAAATAAATCCATACTTTTGAATTTACCTTTAAATTGCTTGTATATCTTCAGAATTAAATAAATGTTTAAAAATTCTAAATTGAATTTGTGTTAGAAATTGAATTTACTTGAGAAAATTGCAGCCGGAAAATCAATTCACAGGAAATCCATTTAAACCATTTGACAACAAGTAATAATAAAAAGACAGCAGTGCCACTCGCTATAAAATGTCTTTTCATGACTGCAAAGTTAATTCAATTTTAGCTAAAAATAGAATTTTACAGAAACTAAAATAAGCTCTGCGGAAATACTAAATATCTAAAAAGATAAAGTTTAATATGGACTTAGTGAAGTGGTATAGTTGGAATGCACATTTGAAATAGGCTGATGGCATTAAGTAGAGAAACCCATTCAAAACTGTTACGAATAAAAATAGTTTTGCATACTTTTCAACTGTTTTCAACATATTTTTTAATTATTTTTTTTACAACATAATTTAGTTGTAATATTTTTTTTGTGTGGATTAAAAAATAACAAAAAAACGAGAATTTTATTTACAGTTTTTGATGATAGTTTTTTTTTTATTAAAAAAAAATGATAAAAGGCGACAGTTTTTATTTATTTACAGTTTTAATTAATTAATTTAATTTCAATTTTTACTGAAATTTTTATAAAATATTGTATAATTTAAAAATTACAAAAATAATACAATTGTTTTCATTGACAGTTTTTTTAAGTTTTTATTGACAGTTTTTTTGAGTTTTTATTGACAGTTTTTAATAACAGTTTTTAATAACAGTTTTTATAACAGTTTTTAATAACAGTGTTTAATAATAGTTTTTACTGACAGTGTTTCTGATATTTATTTTTCAGTAAACATTTTTTATTATATTTAATAAATTAATAAAAATACGACAGTTTTTATTGCTTGTTTTTATGAAAGTATTTTATTGGTATTGAATTTTTGGTAACTGAATTTTTCAAAAATACGACAGTTTTTATTGACAGTTTTTTTTGACAGTTTTTACTGACAGTGTTTCTGTTTTTTTTATTCAGTAAAAATGTAGAAAACTATTGATTTTTATTGACAGTTTTTTTTTCAGTTCTTAATGACAGTTTTTCATAACAGTTTTTACTGGGATTATTTCTGATATTTTTATTCAGTAACAATTTTAAAAATTATTGATTTTTTATGACAGTTTTTTTCAGTTCTTATTGACAGTTTTTAATAAAAGTTTTTACTGACAGTATTTCTAATATATTTTTTTTCTATAAATTTTTTTTAGTGTATATTTTTTGTATACTTAAAAAATTTATAATATTTATGACAGTTTTTATTCGCATTTTTATTTTCAGTTTTTATTGACAGTTTTTAATGACAGTTTTTTTGTATAATAAAAATAAAAATAGACAACTGTTTTATTTACAGTTTTAATTTTTTATTTTAATTTCAGTTTTGAAATTATGAAATTTTTGTAAAATATTTTACTGCCAGTATTTCTGATTTTTTTTTCAGTGCCAGTTTTACTGAAATTTGACAATTTTTTTTATGTTTTTATTGACAGTTTCTAATCAGTTTTTATTCGCATTTTTATTTTCAGTTTTTATTGACAGTTTTTAATGACAGTTTTTTTGTATAATAAAAATAAAAATAGACAACTATTTTATTTACAGTTTTTATTTTTTATTTTAATTTCAGTTTTGAAATTATGAAATTTTTATCAAATATTTTACTGACAGTATTTCTGATTTTTTTTTCAGTGCCAGTTTTACTGAAAGTTGCATTGAAATTTATTTTATGTTTTTATTGACAGTTTCTAATCAGTTTTTATTCGCATTTTTATTTTCAGTTTTTATTGACAGTTTTTAATGACAGTTTTTTTGTATAATAAAAATAAAAATAGACAACTGTTTTATTTACAGTTTTTATTTTTTATTTTAATTTCAGTTTTGAAATTATGAAATTTTTATCAAATATTTTACTGACAGTATTTCTGATTTTTTTTTCAGTGCCAGTTTTACTGAAATTTGCATTGAAATTTATTTTATGTTTTTATTGACAGTTTTTAATAACAGTTTTTACTGACAGTATTTCTGATATTTTTTCTTTCAGTGACATTTTTTAATTCCAATTATTAATATAAAAAATTTTACTGTTTTAGTTTTTTGAAAATTTGTGTTTAGTTCATTTACCCATAGATTTAACTGTCTGATTTCTCTAACAGTTTTTGTATTCAGATTTCACTTACAGTTTTTACTGTCAATTTTTACTAAATATTTTAGTTGACATTTTTAAACTGATAATTTTTAATTCTTTTATGCAAATATGCTGTTAGTTTTACTAAAACTTTTTGTGGAAACTTTACTGACAGTTTTACTGACAGTATTATTAACAGTTATTTTTTTTTGAAATTTTACTGAAATTTTTTTTTCTTAACATTACTGTCAATTTTTACTGATACAAATAATTTTTTTTTGTATTTTTTTTTACTGCAAAATTTTGGTTGGTTTAATAAAACTTTTTTAAAAATTTGACTGGCAGTGTTACTGACAGTTTAACTGTCAGTATTAGTGAAACTTTTTATTGTTAATTTTTATTAAAAAAATAATTTTTGTTTTACTGCTACATTCTACAAAACTTAACTGACAGTTTTACTGAAACCTTATACTGAATCTTTTAACTAAAACTTGTATTTAAACCAGTAGTAAAAAATGTTACTAAAAGTTATGCTGACAGTTTTACTGAATTTTTAATTTTGCACAAAAATAGAAAATTTTATTTGTAAATGTCAATTAAATCATTTAAGTTGCTATCAAAGCTGCCAACTTCCAACGAAGTATGCAGGTTGACACAAGTGGCTGCAAATCAAAGTAGGAACTTCAAGTAACTAACTTGAAGTTGTAACCTACAGGAGGGTAACATCTTGTCTAGGAAAAAAATACCTTAGTGAATTGAGACAAACGTACAGCCGCGGTAGACAGATAGATATACAGACAGGCATGTCAAACACCCTACGTAGACCATGCTAATAACCGCTGAACCAGCTGACGTCAGCTAAACTGTCGCACACTTCAGTTTCCGAACTGAACGCACTGCACAGCACAGACAGTAAAATCAGAAGAAAATAAAAGAAGGTGGCAAAAATGAGCGGGGGAATAAACTGCCAAAAGGCTACATGTCTGTTGTAATTGAAGAATGTACAAAATGAGTTTAACATAGAACAAAAGCAGCAAAAAAGCAGATAAAAAGCAGTATGAAACAACACAAGCCCAGGGTGACATTAACCCTTTTATTTATATTTTTATAATTTTGGTATAAAGGGTGCTGTTTTGTGACGGCACCCTTTAGGCGGCAAGATTCACTCACTGTCAGGAAAATAATAAAAAAAAAAATATTTCCCCTAAGATCCACCTGCATAATATGTCTGCCTTATTTTTTTTTTTTTTTGTTACATACTTTGGGGAACGTCTGCGTGTCGCATTGTTGAATCGTCGAATCTGGCGGTGTGCGACATCAGTAATGACTGTGTGCGTTCCCTACGTCAGTCAGTCAGTCAGTCGTACGAGAGACGACAATCATCTGTCAGACAGCCATTCGTCAGCCGTTGGTCGTGGCTCTTAAGTGCTAAGCGTCTGCTAACTTAATTGTTTCAATGGCAGGTGGCTGCTATCCAGAAGTCACCAACCACTTGGCAACCACTTCAAAATAACAGTTTTTTTCTTGTATTTTTCTTGCATTTTTTTGTTTTTTTTTTGTTTTAATGAAATTTTGTTATTTTTGGCAGTACTTTTAGCGGAATTCTTGAGAGTATTAGTCACAGTATTTGTAGCAGTATTTGTGACAGTATTTGTGGTAGTATTTGTGACAGTATTTGTGACAGTATTTGTGACTGTATTTAAGACAGTATTTGTGCCAGTATTTGTGACAATATTTGTGACAGTGTTTGTGACAGTATTTGTGACAGTACTAGTAACTGTATTATTAACAGTATTTGTGACAATTTTTGTAACAGTATTCTTAACAGTATTTTTAACAGTATTTTTGACAGTTTCTTGATGTAGTATTAATTTTATTTAAAATTACTTTTAGTATTTTTGGCAGTACTTTTAGCGGAATTCTTGAGAGTATTAGTGACAGTTTAGTGGCAGTATTTGTGAGAGTAATTGTGACAGTATTTGTTGCAGTATTTGTGACAGTATTTATGACAGTATTTGTGACAGTATTTATGACAGTATTTGTGACAGTATTTATGACAGTATTTGTGACAGTATTTGTGACAGTACTAGTAACAGTACTAGTAACAGTATTTGTGACAATTTTTCTAACAATATTCTGAACAGGATTTTTAACAGTATTTTTGACACTATTTCGACAATATTTGTACTGTAGTAACTGTCTAAGTTTTCTTGTTGTAGTAGATATTAATTTTATTTAAAAATAGTTTTTTATTTTTGTATAAATCATTAAAATTTCAGCAATTGCAACAATTAAATTAAAATAATTTAATCCTAATAGTAGTATAACTGTTCATATTACTGTTTATTTGTTGAAAAGTTTTTTATTAATTAACTTATCATTGATTTTATTTCATTATATTAAAAATATTTTAAGAAGAATTTTTATATCTCACTTTTTTAATAAAAAAAAAATGCAAAATTTAATTTAATTGCTTAAATTTTTGTATAGATTTTAATTAAATTTAATATAAAATATTTAAAAAGAATTTTTTCACACTTAAAAAGTTAAAAAAAAAAATAATACATAATTATTTTTTTACAAATATTGTTTTAATATCGACTACGCAGCAAGGCTCTTTTTATTGCAGTTTTACAATTTCATCGTAGCGCCTGAAAGCAGACAAAGTCAACAGCCAATCAAGAACAGCAACGGCAGCAACAGCAACAGTAGTAATTGAAGCAGCAGCAATCGTTGTGCAAAATGCCAAGTGAGAAAGCAACAAACGAGAAAATTGCAAAAATCGAGAACAAACAGAAAAAAAATAACAGCAACCTCAACACACGCAGCATGTGCAGCTTCCGCTTGCAGCCATTATGTTGGCATTTCCGACTATTTGTCTTTAGTTGGCGCTGTTTTTCATCTACTGCTGTTGCTGTTGCTGCTGCTGCTATTGTTAATGTTGCTATTGCTGTTGCCAGTATGTGCAGCAACACGCACCATATTTCAAAATTAACTTCCATTAAATGTCAAAGTTCAAGTGTACGGAAAAGTGTGCCGGCAATTGCAACTGCTGTCAGTTACCTGCACAATGTTCAAGAAAATGGATTTTTAATTTTTTTTTTAGTTATTTCCAGAGTTAGTTATTTTCTACGCAGCATATTTGCGCTTTAAAACTTCATTAAAAATTTATTTTAAATTTATGTTATTATGTTTTAAAACTAAAAAGAAAATAAACTTAAAAAATTCTGCAAATCAAATTGGTATTCGCACTGCTATTCTATTCTGTCATTTCCATTTTTTTTCTCAACAAGTTTTTTTATTTGAAATTTTTTAAAATTTTCTAATATTCTTAATATTTAGTATTTGAATAAAAGAAAAATATTTTATGCCATAAATTTGAATTATTAAAAATGCAACAATTTCATATCCACTGATAGAAATGTTGTTATAGTATTCAGTAGAAATTTGTTTTCAAGAAATAAAATTCTTATACCTCACCTATCTATCTTTAAACTAAATAACATAAAATCTACTTTGCCAACCACACTATATCAAAACATCGACTGAAAGTAATGTTAGCCTGGATTGGCAGCCTATTACATTAAAGCCAATCTGTGTTGCATCTAAATGTGATTTACGTTTGTGCTTCTCTGCACAAAGTAACAGACAGACTTCATACCACGCATAATCCGAGGAATCAGTATAAAATAAAAAAAATAAAAAAAATTGGATAAAAACCAATAGCAAAATGTTGCTGTTCTACCAGAGCTTTATTGGTTTTGTGCGTTGGCATTTTGTTGGCAACCAGAACCACCACAGACAACTTTGTAACTTGTTTAGGTGGCTGACTGGTATGGGTCTGGGCCAGAACAACACATCACAGAAATCACGATGGACAAAAGTATTGAGTCGCACTTTGCCATTAAGCTGAAAGACAAATACAAACATTGGCGTTAAAAAGTGTGGTATTAATGGAAAATGCAAAAGAAGTTATAGAAGTAGTAGTTATCGAAATGGTAGGGGGGGGGGGGGGGTGGAGGTGCTTAAGCTAGAATGTGTCGAACACAACAAATCAGCGACAAAACAAATTAGATTTTGTAGGTTTTTTTTTTGCTTTAGAAACAGGTAGTAAAAGTTTGCCGGGAGGGACAGAAATTTGCAATTGGATTATAGGAATTATGCAGGGATTATGGGAAGAAATACAGAAACGCATGATACAACATGTACACGGAGATAAATGTCAGATATGTTAAAAATTTAGTTTTGAGTAGGAATTATGAATAGAAATAAACAATTTTTATAAATGTAACAAAAATATACTACAATTCTATATAATGTTTGTACTAAACATTTAAATAATTTAATCATTAACATTTATCATGTGAAAATTCCACTCATGTTCTTGCACTTGTAAAGTCTTGCTCTTGCATTTGTCAAGTCTTGTTCTTGCTAAAAAAAAAACTCTAGTTTTACTCATTTATATATATGATGTGGTATGCAAGAACAAGATCGATATATTGTTGTCTTGTTCTTGCACTCGAATTTGTTCTAGTCTTGTTCTTGCATTTATTCAGTCTTGCTCTTACTGCTAGAGTATTGATTTGCTCATTAATATTTACAATGAGATAATGCAATAACAAGTTCTGGTTCTTGCACTTGCATTTGTTCTAGTCATTGCATTCTTTAGGCTTTTTTTTTCCTGCAAAAGTCTTGTGTTACTCATTAATATTTATGCTGTGATAAAGCAAGAACAAGTTTAATACTTTGTTGTCTTGTTCTTGCACTTGCATTTGTTCTAATCTTGTTCTTGCATTTGTTCTAGTCATGTTCTTTCACTTTTCCAGTCTTGTTCTTGCTGCAAAAATTTTATTTACTCATTACGTCGGTTTGTTATTGCATTGCAGTTTAATCTATTTCCTGTTCTTGCATCTTTAGTCTTGTTCTTGCACTTATTTTTGCAGCTCTATTCTTTTTCTTGCAGTTTCAGTCGAGTTCTTGCATCGGAATGTAGAACTTATTCTTTTTAGCTCATCTCTAATAAAAATATCCCGCATTTCATCTAAAATTCAAATACTATTGCGTTGTTTTTTTTACTATTTCCCAATTCGATTTCCCACAAATAAATACTTTTCAATCAATTTTAATCCCTTCTGCGACACGAATACAATTCAATTTTGGTTGTCGAATTTCGCGAATATGAAAAGAAATGAAAAGAAATCGTATAAAATAAATCGAAATGGCTCAAATCAAACGCAAATCTAAACTTAGCGCAGACAGGCGTATTGTTCGAATATACGATGTCTTGAGTTAATGAAGTTACTTTGTGTGAATCTATTTTTGAATTGATGCAATTGGATTTGATTTTTATGATAGGCATTCCATTGAAAAGCTTTTTTTATAACGCTTGTTTTCGATATCTATTTGAATATTGAATTTTTAATAAAATAAAATAATTTATTTTATTATTTTATTATTTTATTATTTTATTATTTTATTATTTTATTATTTTATTATTTTATTATTTTATTATTTTATTATTTTATTATTTTATTATTTTATTATTTTATTATTTTATTATTTTATTATTTTATTATTTTATTATTTTATTATTTTATTATTTTATTATTTTATTATTTTATTATTTTATTATTTTATTATTTTATTATTTTATTATTTTATTATTTTATTATTTTATTATTTTATTATTTTATTATTTTATTATTTTATTATTTTATTATTTTATTATTTTATTATTTTATTATTTTATTATTTTATTATTTTATTATTTTATTATTTTATTATTTTATTATTTTATTATTTTATTATTTTATTATTTTATTATTTTATTATTTTATTATTTTATTATTTTATTATTTTATTATTTTATTATTTTATTATTTTATTATTTTATTATTTTATTATTTTATTATTTTATTAATTTATTATTTTATTATTTTATTATTTTATTATTTTATTATTTTATTATTTTATTATTTTATTATTTTATTATTTTATTATTTTATTATTTTATTATTTTATTATTTTATTATTTTATTATTTTATTATTTTATTATTTTATTATTTTATTATTTTATTATTTTATTATTTTATTATTTTATTATTTTATTATTATATTATTTTATTATTTTATTATTTTATTATTTTATTATTTGTTAGTACTATTTACTGTGATTTTAGTACTATTTTTTATTACTAATATTTTAGTAGTACTATTTTAGTAATAATATTTTAATACTAATATTTAGTACTAATATTTTAGTACTAATATTTTAGTACTAATATTTTAGTACTAATATTTAAGTACTAATATTTTAGTACTAATATTTTAGTACTAATATTTTAGTACAAATATTTTAGTACTAATATTTTAGTACTAATATTTTAGTACAAATATTTTAGTACTAATATTTTAGTACTAATATTTTAGTACTAATATTTTAGTACTAATATTTTGGTACTAATATTTTAGTACTAATATTTTAGTACTAATAATTTAGTACTAATATTTTAGTACTAATATTTTAGTACTAATATTTTAGTACTAATATTTTAGTACTAATATTTTAGTACTAATATTTTAGTACTAATATTTTAGTACTAATATTTTAGTACTAATATTTTAGTACTAATATTTTAGTACTAATATTTTAGTACTAATATTTTAGTACTAATATTTTAATACGAATATTTTAGTACTAATATTTTAGTACTAATATTTTAGTACTAATATTTTAATACGAATATTTTAGTACTAATATTTTAGTACTAATATTTTAGTACTAAAATTTTAGTACTAATATTTTAGTACTAATATTTTAGTTTTAATATTTTAGTACTAATATTTTAGTACTAATATTTTAGTACTAATATTTTAGTACTAATATTTTAGTTTTAATATTTTAGTACTAATATTTTAGTACTAATATTTTAGTACTAATATTTTAGTTTTAATATTTTAGTACTAATATTTTAGTACTAAAATTTATTATTTTAATATTCACCTAATAAAAATTCACAATTTTTTTTACCCATTTGTGTTATTTATAAAAACGCTAATTTTTCATAAGAACTTAAAATACAACAAATTTTAATTAAAACCATAATTAAATAACAACAACCAAAATGACGTTGAACTGCAACAACGTCAAATGAAAACAATTTAAGTATTACATGTAAATGCTGTGTCACTTGTTGTTGTATTTGCTGTCACAACAACAACAGCAACCATAAGGAAAATACCAACAACTACAGCAACTACTTACCTTAGAGTGAACGTCAACAACTACGCTGATGACGTTCATCATCATCATTAAATCAACGACTGAAAATTTATTTCCATATAAAAAAAGCTATAAATAAGCATGAAAGCTTAAGTGAAACAAAATGCGACGAAAGTTGAATGGAACGAAATAAAACACGAAGGCAAACGAAAGAATGAAAGCAGGAAAGAGGCGCGTTACACATACAAACCAAACATTCAAATGCATATGTATTATTTTTATTCATGCACACAGTCACAGACGAACGGACAGACAGACGAAAAAAAAATACATACATTATACACATTGAAAAAGACTGAAAGTTGTTGTAACCTACTTCGTGCAACGATGTTGCTGCTGTTGCCCCAACTGTCTGGCATTTATTTAAAGTCTACCTTTAGGCTGGTCGCCTTTGTTACTCTGGCTGTGTGGCAAATTAGGCGCACTGCTTAAATGAAACAAAATTGCGGAGCACAAGTACTAAGAGCGCTCACAACATGAATGCAATTTCCGGCTCAGTCGCAAACACTCTTTTACTCTGCTTTGTGCACCTTCGCAGGCTGCTTCTTGCTCTCCGCTTTCTTCTGTAGCTCAACGCCTGCTGCTGCTCTTGAGTGGACAGCACTACAAAAAAATGAAAGTCAGAAAAATATCATGAAATACAAATGAAATCAAATATAATTAAAAATTATGATATATGCAAGTAAATGAGAGAAAGCACAAAAAGGATAAAATGAAATTTAAATTTTGAGAAAAGTAACAACGGAGAATGAGTGAAAATATACGGAAGCTTAAATGGTAAATGAGACAAGGATTTGCAAAACTGAAGGAACATTTAGAAAAGTATTCAAAAATAAATAAAAATAAAACTAAAACAAAAATACTAAAAAAATTAATTAATTTTAAATAGAGTTTTTTAATTTTCAAACGAAAAGCCTTTATTAAACATGGAATTTGTACGATTTATAATGAAAAATCGAAATTTCCAATTTCAATTTAATAATCTCAATTTAGTTTTAAATTTTTTCAATTTCCTACTATCAGCTCTCACAATGAATTCGAAAATGTGTAAAATTTTCAAATTCCGATATCCATCTAAACTGGCTACATTTTGCACTACAAATTTGTAATTCTTGATTCTTCGTAATTTAAATAGTTCACCTACAAAATGTCGGTACTTTGCATTACTTGCTTAAAATTATAAATTAAATTATTTTTAGATATCTTCAATTATGATAATGACCGTCATTAGTAAGCACTACTAAATGCCAGTTGGATGGAATGCCTGAAGAGGGTGAACACAAAGAAGGTCTTTAAGAAAAGTCAATCACTTTCTGAGTAATATCACTACTTACCTCGTACTCATAGCACTAAATAACCTACATATTTTTGAAATATTATTAAAAGCCTGCAGTTGCCGCCCTTGGCGTACTACTTTATTTTTAGTTAACGATCCAAGAGTTAATTAATCTAGACTAAAAATAAAACGACATTAAGTATGTCGGTAAAGTGAATAATCGTCATATATGAAAAATGTCTGCCTATTAAAATGGTAAAAGAACATTTAATATGAATTTGAATATGAGAAACTTAATGTTGAAATAATGATAATGTGGAAAAGGGTTATAAAGGGTTTTTCAATAAGACCGCTACAAACGTTTTTTCAAGGGTTTTTCAAAAGGGACGCTACAAAAGTAGAGCAATAGGGACAGCAAACGACGCCATATTTCTTGCCGCTCTTTTGACATGTCTCTTCAGTAAGATTTGCCATTTTATGATGGAAAGAGATACGAGCCAATAACGAGTTGAAATTATTAAAATTTACTACCGAAATTCGAATTCGTATATCTTTCCTGAAAATGGCAAACCTTACTGAAATGGCAAACCTTACTGAAGAGAAATGTCAAAAGAGCGGCAAGAAATATGTCATCGTTTTCTGTCCCTGTCGCCGTAAAATTCTTCCCCATAGAACGCTTTACCGTAAAATTCTTCCCGGTAGAACTCTTCCCGGTAGAATTCTTCTCCGTAGAGTTTTTCCCAGTTGATGTTTTAGTGTAGTTAGTTTTAGTGTGTTGAATTTTTAGTTTAGTGAATTTTCAGTGTGGTGAGTTTTAGTGTGGTGTGTTTTAGTGTGGTGAGTTTTGGTGTGGTGAGTTTTAGTGTGGTGAGTTTTAGTGTGGTGAATTTTTATTGTAGTGAGTTTTAGTGTGGTGGGTTTTATTGCGGTGAGTTTTAGTGTGGTGAGTTTTAGTGTGGTGAGTTTCGTTGTGGTGAGTTTTTAGTATGGTGAGTTTTAGTGTGGTGAGTTTTAGTGTGGTGAATTTTTAGTGTGGTGAGTTTTAGTGTGGTGAGCTTTATTGTGTTGAGTTTTAATGTGGTGAGTTTAAGTGTGGTGAATTTTGGTGTGGTGAGTTTTGGTGAATTTTAGTATGGTGGTGAGTTTTATTGTGGTAAGTTTTAGTGTGGTGAGTTTTAGTGTGATGAGTTTTAGTGTGGTGAATTTTAGTTTTTTGTTTAATTTTTATAGATTGTGTATGTGCTGAGTTATGTCGTTTTGAAAGTTTATGTTGTATGGGAGGTACCACGCCCCTTTGTCCAATCCCGCCCATATATAGCCTATGACACCCTCCGGACTCCTTAGTATCCTGTGGCAAAATTTAAGTTAAATCGGTTCAGCGGTTTAGAAGTGATGCTGGAACAAAAAGACATACAGACAGACAGACAGACAGACAGACAGACAGACTGACAGACGGACCAAGAGCTTTATATATATAGATAGATAGGATAGGATTGTTCTTCAATACAATGAATCATAAATACAATGAATGATAAATCACGAAATTCATCAATATGAAGAATATTTTTATTATCTGTGTGTATTGACGAATTTTTTTTATCGAACTTTGTCTAGAACAATTCTAATAAATTTACAAAAATTTTGGAAGTTTTTTAAAAAGTGTCCATTTTATAAACATCACGGCATTACATATGAAAAAATAAACATAAACCACTTGAGAACGGAGAAGTATTGCAAAAAATTAACGAGAAATAAGTATTTTGATCGAATTTTGTTTTGATGAACAACATTCTTCATTATGATGTACATATATGTTGTATTTTATGTATTTGTTCATTAATATGATGAAACGTATTCATCACATACAATTCATCATATTGAAGAACAGTTTTTTGATTATTGATTAAATAGATAATGAATTCATAACATTCATGTATTGTATTCTGAATCGTACTTCAATACAATGAATCATGGTTTTAAGAACAAAATTCATCACTATAATGATTGTGTTTTTATGTGACATTATTAGAAAGGGTCTGTATTTAAGGGGCTCTTATAGATTGGGCACCAAAAAACAAAATATTTAACTTGTTTCTCATATTTTTCACATAGTTATCACTTCAAGTATTTTTCGTTTGACGTCAGCGGCAGATTGTTGTTTTTTTAGTTCTCTGTCTGATGCGTCGCAATTTTACGTGCGCTCTCGCTCTTTGGCGTACGCTTTCGCTCTCTTTAAGGCGCGTTTTTTCTTTTGCAGAGGTGCGCTCACATTTTATTACAGTCTATGTTCTTTTATTACGCGGCCATGCCTCATTTTTTCACAGCCTATCTTTGAATTTTTTGTTTTTTTTTTGTTGCTAAATTTATCACATTTAGGCTCTCTATATTACAAACAACTTTTGCAATGCATATCTCATTTTTATAGTCTGAGCGTCTAATTCACACCGTGTTGCTGAATGGTGATACGATAGAGAGTTAGAAAAAAAGAGAGAGAAAATGAGTGTGAAAGAGAGTAGTGAAAAAAAATTGCTGGGTAGGGGAGTACAGTATAAAAAAAATCAACATCATGATCTGCAACGTAGTTCTCATTATTGCCTTCGTCACATGACGTTGGCTATTTTTTCCACATTGTTTTTGTAATTGTTACGGGTAGCCATTATAACGGTTATTGCGTTTATTGTTATTGCTTTTTTTTGCGCTCTCTTTTCTGCATTATTATTATTCATTTTGTTATTGTTTTTTTTTTTTGTTTTGCGACGTCTAATGTAATTTGAGCCGCGTCATCCCAGCGGTGGCCATTCACAGGTAGACGACGTCGGGCGGCTCCATATTCTCCAGCGTACATTTAATTTTTCTTTGTTTTTTTTGCATATTTTTTGTTACATGTACTTGTTGTTTAAATGGTTTTTATTTTTTTTTTGTTTTTGATAATTTATTTTATTATTTAGCCAAGTCTTTAGGGGCCCCGGCGGCGACATTTTTGTGTGCTTTGTTCTTTTATTGCTCAGTGAATACATTGTGATGACATTTTTTTCGGGAATTTTATTTAACAACGTTCAAAATATTTAATTTCATGAAATTAAGTGGAAAATGTCTATGGAGCATTTGCAGAATTTTTCAACTTTTTATTACGTTTTGTTTGTATTACTTACGAAGGTTACATTTTATTAAAAGAAGTAGAATTTTTTAGTAAAATATTTTTTTTAGTCTTCATTTTAAATAAATTAAATGAAAAATTAGTTTTGAAATAAATTTTCACTTAATAAATATTTGTTAAAAAATGTAAAAAAAAACAATAAAATGTTTCAAAAAATATGTTCGAGAAAAAAAAAATTTGAAAAATATTTTTTTTTTTTATTATTTCAAATTATTTCAAATTAGGAAAAATTTAGTTCGAAAAAATGCTGAAAAATTATCAAAAAAATATTTTTGATAATTTTAATAGATATATCAATATTTAACTTTTTAATTGATTCCTGATATTATGGATTTTATATAATTGTGATGTTTAAAGCGTGTTATGTTCTTGACTTTGGAAATATCTGGAACATCCAACGAAATTCATAATATAACTTCTACAATTTAAATACCAGTGAAAAAAGTTTCAATTTATTTTACAGATATTCAATCATAGTTATTACAATAATTATAGTACTGTTACGAAAGTTCAGTCTACGGAAAACTGATCGACAAGTCCGTATCTCTGGATTGTGTACAAAATAAAAACACTCTTATGTTTGGTTTAAATTACAACAATTAATTTTATTAATTCAATTTAACTAACAACATTACTAATTATAAATTCTAACAACTGCTGCATGTGCACTATTTAATTTGACATTGATCACACACGAGATGCACTCGACCAGTTTCCAACTCTACTGAAGTGCTGCGCCTCAGATGTCGCACCCTTATATACTGCATACATCGGTTCGACATGTTTCGAGAACATTCTACACTTCTCGTGAATGCTACATGCTATTTGTATCTCATTCGAACTCATGTGATTTAGTGCGCTGATATTCTATCACTTTCTAGCACATTACCTCAGTGCGCTGATTGATATTCCGTCTCTTTCTAACATATTGTTTAGTGCGCTGTCTTGTGTCTCATTTATTCTTGTTGATTGCTTGCACTTTGCGTAACAATCTGGACATTTTATTTAGGCTGCTAAGACATTTTTCTCATCAAATTAAAAGAAAAATTTAATCAAGTTTTGCGAGGGGAGTTTATTTCAGTAAAAGGGAGTAGAAAATTATTAGAAAAAGTAGAAAATGCTACCTCCGGAGTAGAATAGTAGATTTTAAAAATACAAATGAAATGAAGTAGATCTAGTACACAGGGAAAAAAAATACTGTATTTAAGTATGAAAAGATCTAGAATATCACCATCCCAAATTGGACTTATATTAAGTCTGCACAGACTTAAGTTCTTAATATAAGTCTGTGCGGACTTAATATAAGTCCAATTTGGGATGGTGCTATTCTCAGTCTTTTTGATACTTAAATAAAGTATTTTGTTTTTTCTGAGTAAGATCGAAGTAGAATGAGAACACTGCTGCAATGTCTAACAAATCACATTCGCCTCTTTGGTTTTGTCTTTTTTGGTTAGAAGTACCAGATATGTGGTGTTTCTAGTATACTGTGGTATGTTTTTGGCACAGTATACTTGAGCAGAGACTACATTCAAAAATGTAAAAAAGCAAATGTCAAATGTCACATTCGCCCTTTTGACATGACAGTGAAGGGACTATTTCATAGACTGGATCTTGATCTAACTTTTTGCATTTACAGAACACCGTTTATATATGCCTTTTAATTGAGTTTTGAGCGATTTTTCAAACCAAAAAATTCCTCTTCTTCTTCTTCTGATGAAGTTGATAAATAATCATCGATGTGTTATTTTTTCTACTGTTAAAAGGTTCACTTCTCTTTTCAGATTTTATCTCAGGTAAAGTTAAAATTTTGCTTTTCATTGCTTTGTGGCCAAGATTAAAGCATTTTCTTGGTTAAACTAATTAAATAATTCATATAACATCATATTTTTCCTAAAATTACAATAAACATTGCTTAAATTACGTTTCCCAATTTACTCCAGAATGTGTTTCCCGATTTACCCTAATATCGCAAGTTGCACCATTTAATAGCACCATTTAAACAATGTTAAATTATTTGCAAAATCCGTTTGTGTTTTAAAAGATATTAAACAATATTCGATCATATTTTGATAACCAACATTAGCTTTCTAAAAAAACTTTCAAAACATTTTTTTTCATTTCATCCTTAATAATAATAATAACCAGGTATGAACAAGTTAGTACAATATTAAAAGAACACTTGACAATTGTTTTTATTCTTCTAAGGAAAAAAACATGTGCACCAATTGTAATTTCCCACAATCCCACATAACCCCAGGTTTCCCAAAGTTATAATATTTCCTAATAATACTTCATCATATAATTTGTTAAAACAAATTATACATATTTTTATAACACTTTACCGTATATGATATTTCCATATAGTACGTTTTCGTATAGTACGTATTCGTATAGTACATATTCGTATAGTACGTATTCGTATAGTACATATTAGTATAATACGTATTCGTACAGTACGTTTTCGTATAGTACGTATTCGTATAGTACGTTCCCGTAATTACGTTCTAGTACATTGTGTACATTCCCGTACTATGTTCTCTAATAGTACGTTCTTAAAATGTACATTCTTTTATTGTATATATTATAAATACGCCTTTTAGTACGTTTTCCTATTAGTACATTTTTGTAAAGTACATTTTATTTTAAAGTAAATTCACTACTTTATTTTGTATAATAATTTTTATGAAAAATACTAAAACCATATCATAACTTTTAGTTTAAGTAACTTTATATTGCATTAGAGTCGATACATTTCACCAAAGTTCACTCACTAAAAACTTTTGAATTGTACTGCCTAGCCGTTTATCCACCAAAAGCACCTTCATAAACTAACCAAAGTACATAAAACACTTGCACACTTAACACTGCGCAAACTTCTCACTAAACTTTAGTTAACTTTGATTACAAATTGTTTATTAAAACTTGTGAAATTTTCATTTCATTTACTTGAAATGAGCCAAACCAATTAGCTGTCAGCCAATGTGTTTAATAAACATTTTTAATGTATTTTTAATGAAATTATGCGCAACATGAACATTAATTTGGGCCACGATTTAAAATACGTTTCAATTATGCGTACAACAAGTAGAAACAATACCAAAGAAGGTGGTTGTACAAAAGACAGGCACCCAAAAGAGGGCAGGCGACCCAAATGAAGGCCGGCTCTCAAAGAAAGGCAGGCAATATATACAGCCAGTTCAAAGTCTAAAAATAAAGGCAAATACCAAATTAAGCCTTAATACAAATGAGACAACTTTGGGCGGCAAAAGTCACAAATCCCCAAAATAACAAGAATAACCAGAGAAGAAAAAAAAAGTAGAATACCAACCCAAAAAAAAAGTTGTTAATCGAAAACTAAAAACAAATAAAATAGAAAAAAAAAACAAATATTCAAAGTAGGTAAAACAAAAATTAACTTACCAAAAAAAAAAAAAAGAAAAAGCAGCAAGAACAAGTAACAAAAATGTTGCGAACAAAATCATTAAACTTGGCGAAGCACAAAAGGCCCAGCAGGTAGACAAAAGGCACATGACGGCAAATTATAGTGTGGCTAAAAATAGAAATGTTGTTAAACCTATAAAAAGCAGCTACAGCAGCAGCAGTAAAGGAAGTTAGCCAAAAATGTGAGAAAAGGAAGAAAAAAAAAGAAAAAGTAGACGAAGAAAAGCAGCAGTACAGCATATACAAAAGAATACGAAAATCGTTGTCGTTTCGTTAGTCGTAACAAAATGGCAAAAAATTAATGAACGTTGGCCTAACAAAATGCTGGCGGCTCGCCAAGCCATTCAGCGGGCAGACAACCAGCCAAATAAACAAACAACCAAAACACACAAAACCACCTAAAGCTTTCGTACGCATGTAACAGGCAAACACCCAAACGACCATCACCCAGACAGCCAGCCAGCCAACCAACTTGCCTTCCATCAAACACACAACCTCCCAACCAACCATCCACCCAACCATCCACCTAACCTCCCAACCATCCAGCCAACCTTCCAACCATCTACCCCACCTTTCGAAACCCTCTACCGTCGAAAGCAGTCTTGTGAATTTTAGTACGTTGTAGGCAACAAAACTGTTGATGATTTACACGCTGTTTCTTTGTGCGTTTTTCCTTCCTTTCGTTCTTCTTTTTTACTTACAACGTAACTTCCTTCCTCTACCTTTTTTCCGCTTTTTCCTCTTTTTCACTTTGGATTATTTGCCTTTTTCTCTATTCTATTCTATTGTCATGTTCTTGTACGTGTCATGCTTTCTCCACGCAATTCACATAAGGCAAACCTTCGCCTGTCATGTCGTCGCAGCCTGCCTGACAGCCGTCATCAAACACACACCATAATTTTCTGTTCTTTTTGCTTCGGTTCATTTTTTTTTTGGGTTTGTCCTTCGGTTCGTTTACATACCTTAAGTACGCTTCAACAAACACAGCTTCTGCGTTCGTTTACCACCTTCGGAAACTTTTTGTTTTGTCACCTTTACCTTTTTCACCACATCTTCCTATTTTGCAGCTGCCTCTTCTGGCCGAGTCTCCTTCCCTGCGTACTTCACATTTTCTTTGTTTAGAAACTTTTCTTTGTTCTTCACCAAATCGTCATTCTTAGCCAGCTCTTGCAGTTTATCACATATTTTGGGACTTTTGTGAATCGGCAGACTTACAAATTCAGTAATTTTCAAAATAGTAACTTTTACATAATTCTACAATTAGCCATAGTTTATTTTTATTCTCCATCTTTGCCATATTCTACACATTTTTCTTCACCTGTTCCACGTTCTTTATCATTTCCATATTATATACATTATTCAAGTCTTTCTCTTTTCCACATTATTCAAGCCTTTCTCTTTTCCACATTCTTCACTTTTTCCTCAATATTCACCTTTTTCTCATTCCAGTTTTTCCGGAATCTTTATCTTTATCATGTTTTCGGTCTTCTACTTAGTTTCTCTAATCATTAGCCTTTTTTCAAATCTTACCTTTTTGAGATGTTGGAAATTGAGATGCAGGTCAAACTCCCTCCGTTTCACTTTCTTAAAACCCTGTTTACAATATTTCCATCTTCATCTTTTCCACATTCTTCAATAGTCCTGAATCTCAATTTTCCTTTTTCTTCATCATTTCCAAATACTTAAAAATCATAATCTTCTGTTTTTTTTTCAATTATCATATTTTTCTAAATCTTCATATTTTCCTCAAAATTCATAGTTTCCGAATCTAACCATTTTCGTAATCTTCACACTTTCTCAATATTCAGCTTTTCCTGAATTTCAATTTTTCTAAGTTTTCATTCATTGCTAAATCTCCATATTTCTCTCACTCCCCAGTCTGTCATGTCACAGAATCCTTAATTTCCTCAAAGTTTTCTCGAACTTACTTTAATGAAAAACTTCGATCACGTTGCTTTATCGCTCAAATTTTCCTTCCGATAATATTTTATGATACGTTATCAAAACTTTTTTTCAAGTCAATCTCGATATCATTGCACTATTCGATTCGATATCATTACAGAATCGTTTTTATTCTTGTTTCGAAAAAAAAAAACTGCTATATGTCGTATCGATTTATACGTGCAATGTAGTACATTTTGGCGTGTGATATTCGGCCGAAATTTGATTCAATATCGTACGAATTGTCCAATATATCGTATCGTTCTCGCATCAATATCGAAACGGCTGGGTCGTCATTTTTTCTTAAACTTCATATTTAACTCAACCCAGTCTCAGTCTTGAAGACCGCACCGAAGTTTTCTCGAACAATTTCGCTTCATATGTTCGATATCTTATCGATATTTATCGATTTTAATTTTAAAATTTCTCGTACATTCAAATTCTTTGATAAGATAAAAATATAAACATTTATCGCATCGATATCGTAATATTTTTCAAAGCAATCTCGAACTTTGATTATTTTTTTCGATATTATTCCGATTTACAAAAATTTCTCGTATCGAGAAAACTCCGACAGAACGCATTGATATCTACCTATTAAGTAGGTCCAATTGAAGACTCGATAATGCTACGAGAAAGTGTCCGCTATCGAGTGAATTTTCCTTCTTATCGCATTGATCTCGTAACGATATCAAAACGAATGGTATACTGGGAATATAAATATGGAATCAATCTTCTAATTTGCGTAATCTTCCTAAACTTATTTATTAGCTTAATCTAAATTATTTTCTTATTCTACACCCAGAAAAAAATTCACTCAAATCCCATTAAAATTGGTCAATAGGACAATTATTAATTTAATAGTATACAAAAAATAAAAATTTTCATATAAACTAAATGGCAATGTCATGGTATTTTCTAGTATTTAATGGTATTTTCCGTTTGAAAGATTAAAATTAAAAATATTCAATAGGATAAATCTATTGAATATTTTTAATAGTAAAAAACTATTATTTATATAGTATATTTTTCTGGGTGTACCTCTTTTCCAAATCAGCATATTTTGCTTATTCTTCGCATATTCCATAATAACTTTTTCCTCAATCTTAAATTTTTATATCACTATATACTCTGGATCTTCTAAATTTTTCTGAATATTTCTATTTCCCCTAAGATTCCTAGTTTCCTCAATCTTGTCATCAATCGCATTTTTCTCAGTCCTAACTTTTTCCCCAATTTTAAACTTTACCTCAATAATAATTCTTAAATCTTCTACTTAGGTTTCCTAAATTTTCACATTTCCTTTAATATTCCTACAAAGAAAAAAAATCATCAATATGATGAATTTATTCATAAATATTTTGATTTTTTTCATCAATTACCAGATTCATCATATTAAATATGAAATATTCAATATATTAAATTTGATTCGTCATATTGATGAATTTCTTTTTTTTTTAATTTTCGAAAAAAAAAATTTTGAAAAAAATAAAAAATTCGAAAAAAAAAAAATCGAAAAAATTATACAATAAAAATTCGTTTTACGAAGAAAAAAATGTATTTAATTTTTTTTTTATACATATTTTTTATAATTATAATTTGTTATTAATAACAAGTTGTAATTATAAGTAAATATATTACAAAACATTTTGCTAATTTATGCATATCCCGCAAGAATTATATAAGAAATCACTTACAAGAACTACTTGAGAAGTGAGAAGTATGGCAAAAAAATGAACGAAAAATAAATATTTTGATTGAAATTTTGTTTAATTAACACCATTCTTTAGTATGATGAACATATATTTTGTATTTTATGTATTTGTTCATTAATAGGTTGAAACGTGTTCTTCACATACAGTTCATCATATTGAAGAACACTTTTACGACAGTAATCAAGCGTTCATCATATTTATGATCGCATTCATCGTTAGTCATTAATATTATGAATTGTTCTTCAATACAATGAATCATGGTTTGAATGACGGAATTCATCACTATGATGTACATTTCGCTTGGTTTTCTCAACCTTAATTTTCATTTTTAATCTTCTAAATATTTACTTTTTCTTAAATCTTCACCATTCCCAACAACATATTTTATTTAATCTTCAACTTTTTCTGGATCTTAATTTTTTATTTCTTTTCTTCATTCTTTTCTAAATACTGGGTCATTCCACGTCAGAAATATCAATCTTGGCACGATGTCTTCCGATTTTGATGAAATTTTGTGGATTGATAGTGACCGAAAAGTACATAATAACTGTGCACTTACCAGGATTCATCATATTGATGAATTCATTCATTAAATTAAAATCGTATTTTTTAAATGTTTTTCATTTACAATATTTTTTTTTCAACATCAAATTTCAAACACAAATTTATCTTATATTGATTTATAATATATAATTGCTAGTGATTCGAAGCCCACATTTCATCATATTAATGAAAAAATGAACATCATATTGAAGAATTTTTGTCATCAAACCATATTAATTTAAATACCATAAATCTTACAAGAATTATAAATACGTAAATGTGTAAATGGAGACCAATTTCTGTTTGAAATTTCTCTATATAAAAAATATTAAAATGAAAAACACTGAAAAAATACGATTTTAGTTCAATGAATGAAATCATCAATATGATGAATACTGGTAGTTGGTGACATGTTTTTTGTGTTTTATATATGCTTTGTAATCACACATTCCAATAAAAATAGCTTTAACCCTACTTACTTTTTCATCATTCTTAAGATTTTCAATCTCAGTCTTAACTTGTCCCTCAATTATCATGTTTTTCTTAATCATCATCATAAACTGTATCTTAATTTTCCTAAAACTTTCAACAAAACTCCAACTTTTCCAAAACCTTACAATTATCCCAAATATTTTTTTATATTTTCCTTCATCTTTCTCTCAATTTCTGTCTGTTCTTCAATCTTCATTTTTTTCTCCAACTATTATTCACCATTATAATCTCTATTTTTACTTAATTTTCCGAAATTTTCCGTTATTCCTCAATTATCAACTTTCCCTATATTTTTAAAGTTTCCCCAATCTAGAACTGTTTCTATAACTTTATATTTTTCTTATTAATTATTATCATTACCACCTTTTTCAAATTTTCCATTTCTGTACCACTTTACCATCTACAATTTTTATTTACGCTGGTTTCATAAACGACTCTAGTTCGTCCTGTCGTTTTCAATCCAATATTGCTCGCAGTCATGCGTCTGTAACATTTTTGTTTGTACTCCTACAAAATCCTTTGGGTTTTTCGTAGGTTGTCTCGTTCTCTATGATCAACTTCTGTTTTTTTTTGTTCATTATTTTTCTTTGGGCCTACAGCCTTGTCAACCACAACGTGCGCGTAAACCACTAAGTAATCATAAAATTTAAAAAAAAATCTATTTTTGGTCTGTGAAATTTCTTTTGGCAACACATTAAATTAATGGTAACATCGAACACGTAGTCGCTGGTGTTGCGTTGGCGTTTATTTGTGGTAACTACTTCGTGAATATAATTTTGCCACGTACCTTCAACATGATGGTGAAACATCATGTAATATACGTGACTGGTTTTTGCGGCGTAAAATCAGTAAATAATTTATTAATTGGATTTTGAGCCTAATTAAGTTGTGGAATTTTTGAAAATTAATCAATTGCGATATTTGTGATAATCATATACATCATTGTCGATTTTTAAATTACTTAAATTAAATAATAAAACAAAAATTGAATTCAGCAAATACTAAATCACAAAATCTTCAAATACAGCAAAATTATAAATTGAAGTTCAGAACCTAATAAGTAGTTTTATCTTTTAAAAATAGATCAAGTAATTAAAGGTTCTATTATAGAGAGAACGATTCGTGTCACTGCTAAGCATATCCCTGTTGAAGCTAACGATGCACTAGATGGCGCTACGAGTCATGCCAAAAGGGCGAATCTTTTCGTTTTTTTGCTATAACTCTTTAATGGTACAAGATAAAATAGTGATGTAGAGGTATTAATTATTTGTTTTTAAAGCACCTATCGATTGGCATCATTATTTAAAAATATTTTGCCAAACATTTTTTCATGCAAATAACAAATGACAAATTAATGTTTGACAAAGTATTTTTAATTAATGATGCAGATCGATAGGTGCTTTGAAACCCAACAATAATTGCCTTTACATTACTATTTTATCTCGTATCATTAAAAAGTTATAGCAAAAAAAACGTAAAAATTCGCCCTTTTGGCATGTCAAAATTTTCAATTTTTTCAATTTCTTCGTTTTTTTGCTATAATTTTTTATTGTTGAAGATTAAATAGTGGTGTAAAGGTATTTATTGTTTATTTTGAAAGCACCTATCGATTGGCATCAGTATTTAAAAATATTTTTTTAAACATTTTTTCCTGCAAATAACAAATGGCAAATTAATAAAAAGTTATAACATAAAAAACAAAAAATATTTGCGTTTTGATCAGGATATAGTCTCACAAAAACGGTATTTATAATTCAATAGGTTGTTCAAATCTAAAGATATTTTACATACGTTATAATAATTGATAAATAAACCAAAATAACAGAAACAATTGAAAAAAATATAAATTTTGCTAACTTTCAAAGCACTTCAAAATATAAAATTTGATTTCCCAACATTTTTAAAAATGCACATTCGCCCCTTTGTCATGTCAGTGGCGAAATGTTCATAAATTTGAAGTTTTACATAAATGAGAATTATAAATAGATCTATAAAAATGCGGATTTTAGATGCTGTATAGAAATATATTGGTATTTTATAATATTTAATAATAAAAACATTGCTTTGAACTATAAGTTGTGTAAATTCAGAAAACTTAAAAACTTTTTCAAAACTAGATTTATGCAAAAAATAAAGTTGCATTTGTTCTCAATATCAATTTAATAAAATTATCACAGAAACCTCTTGACACATACCACAATATCAGACAAATAAAATAAACTCGATATTCGCGCGTAAACAAAAACATATCCTGCAGCCAAAAAGCACATTTGACTAAATACCTTATAAAATATATATATAACAAAAATATAAACAATTCTTTTAAATAAAAATAAAACTAAAATTTCAACTTTCTAAAAACATAACATGTTGATGACATATTTTGCGGACATCAAAACAACATGGACAGCAAATATTTTTCAGTTTCTAACTAAAAAAAAAAAAACACTTGCTGTGCTTTGTACTGCCAACATGCGTGTGTATTTAGTAGATATATGTAGGGTATATCTACAATATTTGTAGAGTATTTTTGTGCTGAAGAAAATACCAAGAAAAAGACAGGAAGTCTGTTGTAGCCAGGGGCGACTGGAGGCACACAAGCGAACAATTCAATTTGCTGTTTGAGTGCTCTGCGAATTGGGATGAATAGTAGATGATGTTGGGCATAAATATTTTGCAAAAAATTCCCGGAAGCTGTTGGTGAAACGAACGAGTCTTTGCGTTCATATGTACGTCCATTGCAAAACTCAAGTGCTCTTACATATTTCATATATATTTTATTAACTGATTTCTGTGCTGGCTATTTTTAAGACTAAATGTCAAAGTCGGTACAGAGATTATAGCGGATTTCTATTTTTAATGATTTGTGATTTCTTTTTTAAAATAATTTCATTTTTAATATTTAAAGTTTTATATTTAAAAATGATGTTTTTTTATGGAATGCATATTTAGAAAAACTAATAAAATTTCACTTATTTAAAACAAAATATGAATATTGGTTTAATACTTAACTTTGCTGTTTTTTTTGCATATTTATGCATATTTTTTATCAAAATACTTTTTAAATATAATTAAAAATTGTTATTAACTAATTAAAAAGTTTTAAGTAATTTGACTTTAGTAGTTTTTATGAAATTTTTTTTTGATGTCTTCCTATTTTTACATATTTTTTTAAACAAATATCATATTTTGCATATTTTTGTAAATGCCCAATGTATATGCATATTTTGCATTTTTTTTGATTTTTCATTTTTTTTCAAAGGTATATTTTGTATTTGTTTTGAGAATGCATATGTTACAAAGATATTGAAAATGCATATTTTGCATTTTTTATATTTTTTTTTGATTTTTCAATTTTTTTCAAAGGTATATTTTGTATAAGTTTTGAGAATGCATATGTTACAAAGATATTGAAAATGCATATTTTTTTGAAAACATATAAATGCATATTTTTTTGAAATACATATTTTATGAAAATTGTATACTTTTTGAAAATAAATAATTTGTATATATTTTAAAAATCCACATTTTGCATATTTTTCGTGAATATATTCGAAAATGCATATTTTTATATGTTTTGAAAAATTCGAATTTTTAAAATATTCGAAAATAGATATTTTTTTTATATCGTTTTGAATTCATATTTGAAAAAACATAATTTGCATATTTTTAGAAAATGCATAATATTTTGCATGTTTTGTTGAAATGTATATTTTTTGGAAAACTCTTTTTTTGGTATTTTTTTTTTAAATAAAAATTTTGCATATTTTTTAAATTTTTTGAATATACATATTTTGCATTTTTTAAATACATGCATTCTTATATTTTAATTATATATTTTTTATTATGCATATTATTTTTGAAAAAGCATATTTTTGAAAACTCTGATTTGACATATATTTTGAAAATGCATATTTTAAATATTTTTCGAAAATGCATATTTTGCATTTGTTTTTAAAAAGCATATTTTTTCATATTTATCGAAAATTCATATATTGCATAGTGTTTGAAAATCCATATTTTTTGAAATTGTATATATTGTATATTTTTTTTTAACTTCATATTTTTTAAAAAATGCATATTTTTTAAATTTGTTGAAAATACATATTTTGCATTTCTTTTAATACATACATTTTTATATTTTAAAAAATACCCATATATTTTGTAAAATTTTGAATATTCACATTTTTGAATTTGCATACTTATTGAAAATGCATATTTTTGCATTTTTTTTGAAAATGTTTATTTTGAATAATTGCATTTTTGAATATGCATATTTTGTACATTTCATATTGTTTGAAAAATACATATTTTGCATATTTTTTGAAAATATATATTTTGTATATTTTTGGAAAATGCATATTTTGCAAGTTTTATGAAAATGATATATTAAATATTTTTTTTTGAAAAATATTTTAAAAGTGAATATTTTTCAAAATGCAAATTTTGTATATTTTTTAAAAAAGTCATATTCTACATTTTTTCGGAAATGCATATTTTAAATATATTCCAAAAGGTGAAAATACATATTTTTTGAAAATGCATATTTTTTGAAAATGCATATTTTTTATATTTTTTGAAAATGCATATATTGCATAATTTTTAAAATGTATATTTTTGAAAATTCATACTTTGTATTTTTTTTAAATAAATATTTTGCATATTTTTTTAAATTTCGTATTTTTTAAAAAATGCATATTTTTAAATTTTTTGAAAATACATATTTTGCATTTTTTTAATACATACATTTTTATATTTTAAAAAATACCCATATATGTATTTTGTAAAATTTTTGAAAAATGCATAATTTAAAAATTTGTTTGAAAATTTATAATTTTTTTTTTTTAATATTTTCAATCTTTTTTCAGTCTTTTTTCAATCTTATTCAAAATTTATCAATTTTTTCAAATTCTCTCAATCTATATATTAATTAAATATAAATTAATTAAATATGTAGCTTTTATTTATTTACAAAATGTTCGAATATGTTTCGAATTTAATTTTTTTATCTACTGTGTTGACCATTTTTTAATTTTCAAATAAATAAAAAATTAAATATAATAAAACTACGCGCATCAGAAAACACATTTATTATCTGAATTTTCCAAAAACTTTCATAATTAAAGTACATAATAAAAATGTATAACTACCACTGACCACTGGAATTCGGACAATATGAAGTAAAAAATTGTCTCAAGCACGACTTCAAAAATCTTTTTCATTTTGAACCGCACTAAACGGTAACTTGAACGAAACAACTTTTGGTCTCCATGTTGGGCAGAACGAAACACAAAAAATAAATTGACTCGTGCTAAACTTACCAAGGATATCATTAGAGTATTCAGAGTATAAAATATGATTGTAAAAGAAAAAAAAAAACTGTGCAAAAGTATCCATCAAAATGAAAAGTTCTGGAAAGCGCAATTAAGCTGAATGAAATTTGAAGAATCATCAAAGTTGAGAGCAGCCAAAGTGGCATAAAAAAAACTTCAACCCAATGTAACACTAGCAGATAGAAGTGAAAAAATGAGAAGTAAAAAAATACAACGCATAAAGTTTTGGGGTGGTTTTAAGGCGCATAATACGTTTATAATTAAGTTTAGAATTTTTATTTGAGAAGAACGTCTTTCATTACAGCTAAAAGATAAGTTTAACAAAAATATTATTAATAAAGTTTGTCATTGCTTGGACATTTGATATTTTCGGTAACGATGTGATAGAGTGATATAAAAATAATATGCAAAAAAGAAACAAATATTTGGCAATATTTTTTAATAAACATTTACTGTATATTTTTTATATTTCATATAATTTTTAAGAAAATGTAATTCAATAAAAAAAAAAAACATTGAAAGATATTTAAAAATTGTTGAAGGCATAGAAAAATATTGATACAACTTTGAGATTGATTGAAAAATATTGGAAAATATTTAACAAATTAAATACGAGATAGAAAAAATGATAAAAGGAAGATTAAATGAGATTTTAAAAACATTCAAATTCTATTAAGATAAAAAGATTGAAATAGATTAAAAGAGATTGAAAAAGATTGAAAAGATAGAAAAAAATTGAAAAATATTGAAAAATATTGAAAAAGTTGGAAATATATTGAAAAAGTTGGAAATAGATTGAAAAAGATTCAAAAAGTGTGAAAAATATTAAAAGTTATTAAAAAAGTTAAAAATTATGGAAACTGATTGAAAAATATTGAAAAAAAACTTGAAAAAAAAAATTTAAATAGATTGAAAATAAAAAATTATAACAATTAAAAAAGATTAAAAAAAGCTAAAAAACCTATAAAAAATTTGAAAAAGATAAAAAAAAATTCAGAAAGATTTTAAAAAGATTGAAAACGATTGAAAGAGATTGAAAACAATTGACAAAGAAGGAAAATTTTACAAAACAATTGAAAAGATTGTTAAAGATTGAAAAATTTGAAACATATTAAAAAAATATTGAATAAAGATTGGACAACGATTGAATAAAGATTGCACAAATTGAAAAAAAGATTAAAATAAATAGAAAAATATTGAAACTAATTAATAAAGATTGAGAGATATTGAAATAGATTGAAATATATCGAAAATGAATGAAAAAGATTGAATGATATTTAAAAAGAGTGAAGTAAATTGAAAAAGACTAAAAAATAATGAAAAAAAAACTGAAAAAGATTGAAAAAGATTGAAAAAAATTGAAAAATATTGAAAGAGAGATTGAAAAATGTTAAACACATTTGTTAAATAACTGAATAAAGGTTGAAAAAAATTGAAAGATAAAGAAAAATATTGAAACAAATTGAAAAAGATTGAAAAAGATCAAGACAGAATGAGGCATATCAAATAAATTGACTAAGATTGAAATAGATTGAAATAGATTGAAAAATATTGAAAAATATTGAGAAAGATTGAAAAAAGTTAAAAAACGTTAAAAAAAAAGTTTGAATAAGATAAAAAAAACGATTTAAAATGATTGAAAGAGATTAAGAGATTGAAAGATAAAGAAAAATATTGAAACAAATTGAAAAAGATTGAGACAGAATGAGGCAGAATTGGAAAAGACTAAAAAATAATGAAAAAAACTGAAAAAGATTGAAAAAAAATTGAAAAAGATTGAGAGAGAGATTGAAAAATGTTAAACAAATTTGTTAAATAACTGAATAAAGGTTGAAAAAACTGAAAGATAAAGAAAAATATTGAAACAAATTGAAAAAGATTGAAAAAGATCGAGACAGAATGAGACATATTAAATAACTTGACTAAGATTGAAATAGATTGAAAAATATTGAAAAAGATTGAAAAATATTGCGAAAGATTGAAAAAAGTTGAAAAATATTAAAAAAATGGTTGAATTAGATAAAAAAAAACGATTCAAAAAGATTGAAAGAGATTAAGAGATTGAGAGATAAAGAAAAATATTGAAACAAATTGAAAAAGATTGAAAAAGATTGAAAAAGATTGAGACAGAATGAGGCAGAATGAGGCATATTAAATAAATTGAGTAAGATTAAAGTAGATTGAAATAGATTGAAATAGATTAAAATAGATTGAAAAAGATTGAAAAATATTGAGAAAGATTGAAAAAATTTGAAAAACATTAAAAAAAGGTTGAAATAGATAAAAAAAACGATTGAAAGAGATTAAAAAATTTGAAAAAGATAAAAAAAAAGATTGAAAAAGACAAAATGTTTGAAAAAATTAAATCAAAATGAATAAAAATATTTCCAAATTCAATAAAGGTCAAAGCATTTAAATTAATTTGACTATATTTAGGACAAATTGTTAAAAATAATATTTAAATTAATATTTAAAACGCAATTAAAATTTAAACTTCAAAAAGGAAACCCTTCTGCCTTTTACACACTTCTGCTGTCATGCCTTTCTTTTAATATATACAATTTATATAAGTTATTTTTATTCGACAACCTACGCAATTCGCCAGCAATGCTGTGCCAAAACATTTCCATTGCGCTGGCAAGGCAGGTGGTTGTTTGGTTGGCCGACGATCATTTTCCACTCACCTGTCGCATATGTGGGGGCCCATTAAATTGATGAACGACGCTTGATGTCAATGCATCAGCAATTTTGAAATGAAATGCGAAGCAATCAAATTACAACGCATCAAATGACAGGCGGCCCAATGTGGCCTGGCCAGGACATGTCACACATATACTAAAAAAAGGACATGCCTTCACTCACACACACACACACACAGATACCAACGACGCATACACTGACCCCATTAAAATGTTGTTGTTGTTGTGTGTGCATTTATTTTTAAATATTTCATTACATTTACACAGACACAGAAAGAAACAGAGGCAGACATGTAAAAAGTTAAAGCGACATTCGTCTACACTCAGAAAAATTAAATAAACAAAGATTTGAAAAGATTAAAAAGGAGTTAAAGAGATTTAAAAATATTGAATAAGAATGAAACAGAATGAAAAAGACTACAACATATTTAAAAATATTGAAGAAATTTGAAAAATATCTTTTTCTATTTCAAAGATTGAAAAAGAATGAAAAAAAAACTGAAAGAGATTTTTAACAGATTTACAAAGAATAAAAAGAAAGGACAAATATTGAAAAAGGACAGTGATTGAAAAAGATTGAAATTAAAATAGACAAAGTTGTTAAAACAGTGAAATATTAAAAAAGATTCAAAACGACTGAAAAAGATTGAATAAGATTGTAAAAGATAAAAAAAGATTAAAGAGATTAAAAAAAAATTTAAAAAAATAAAAAATATTGAAAAAAAGTAAAAAAGATTAAAAAAGATTAAGAAAGATTGAAAAAGATTGAAAAAGATTAAAAAATATAGATTGAAATTAACATAGACAAAGTTGTTAAAACAGTGAAATATTAAAAAAGATTCAAAACGAGTGAAAAAGATTGAATAAGATTGAAAAAGATTTAAAAAGATTAAAAAATATTGAAAAAAAGTAAAAAAAATTAAAAAATATTAAGAAAGATTAAAAAAGATTGAAAAAGGATAAAAAGATTAAAAAAGATTCAAAAGATTAAAAAGATTAAAAAAGATTAAAAAAGATTAAAAAAGATTAAAAAAGATTAAAAAAGATAAAAAAGATTAAAAAAGATTAAAAAAGATTAAAAAAGATTAAAAAAGATTAAAAAAGATTAAAAAAGATTAAAAAAGATTAAAAAAAGATTAAAAAAGATTAAAAAAGATAAAAAAGATTAAAAAAGATTAAAAAAGATTAAAAAAGATTAAAAAAGATTAAAAAAGATTAAAAAAGATTAAAAAAAGATTAAAAAAGATTAAAAAAGATTAAAAAATATTAAAAAAGATTAAAAAAGATTAAAAAAGATTAAAAAAGATTAAAAAAGATTAAAAAATATTAAAAAAAATTAAAAAAGATTAAAAAAGATTAAAAAAGATTAAAAAAGATTAAAAAAGATTAAAAAAGATTAAAAAAGATTAAAAAAGATTAAAAAAGATTAAAAATGATTATAAAGATTAAAAATGATTAAAAAATTATTGAAAATTTTTTATTCAAAATCTATTTTATTATTTTAGTCACAAATTTTAAAATTTTGAAAAAATGTAAAAAGATTTAAAATGTTTGAAAAAGATTTTAAAAAAATTTAAAATGATTAAAAAGATTGAAATAGTTTGAATAATATTTATAAAGATTGAAAAATATTTAAAAAATTTGAACAGGGATTAAAAAAATATTAAAAAATTTGAAATAGAAAAGATTTCATAATAAAATTAAAATATGGATAAAAATTGAAAAATATTGAAAATAAAAATTGAAACATTCAAAACAGAAAAAGATTTCAAAGTATTTAAAAAGCTCAAAATATATTAAAAAATATTGATAATGATTGAAAGTAGTTCATAAGTATAAAAGATTAATAAGTTTTGACAAAGATTGAAAGGGGTTAAAAACTATTTAGAAAAATTGAAAACTAATGAAAAAAAAACTATTTAGAAAAATAAGAATATATAAAAAAGTAGTCGATTTTAATAAATTTGTCTTTTTTTTGCGTGTGAAGCTAACCGTCTGAAAATGTTATCGGGGCCTTTGAACCATGTCGCGTTATTTTTTTTTTCACGTTATTTTTGTTGTAGTATTTGCTGTCTACCTTTTTGTATTTGTTACATTTTTTTTTTTTTGGTTTTGTTTGTTGTTATTTTTGTCGTTCGTGCGTTTTATGTTTCAATCGTTTTTCTATCGCGTTACTGTCGCCATTTCATTGTCTGCTCTAAGGCGACCAACGACGACGTTTACCTGGCACTGCACCGGGTTAAAGACCGTTTACGTATTTTTTGTGTGGGTTTTTTTCAGTATTTTATTTTTGTAATTTTATTGTTTTCACTACTTTTATATATTTGCTCGCCACTGCTGTTACTGCGTTTAAATAACAAAACGACTGCATAGTTTTAGGCGCTGGCTCAGTTGACGCCCGCCGGGCGGTAGTGCCGACGACGACCGTTAGCCTATTTTGTTGTTTTGCCTTTTGTTGGCCTTCGGCAATCGCAGCCGCATTGCATAAATTAGCGGCAGTACGCGCACGAATTCCAGCGAAAAATTGCTCTAATTTGGAAAATTGCAGGTGCCTAATTGTATGCTCTAAATATTGAAAAATTATATAAAAGTAAATAAAATCGATGTTTTTGATATTCTTTAAATATAGTTCAATTCAAATTTTTAATATTTATATAAATAAATTAAAATTATTATAGCTTAATACAATTTATTAAAATTTGTATATTTTTTTAATTTATTGATTTATTAAATTTTAACTAATTTATATTAATTGGAATTGACTGAAAATTATTGAATTTGAATGAAATTGAATAAAAATGAATTTAAATAAATTAAAATTGATTAACTCTACTGGGATTTACTGGAATTTGATTGAAATTGAATGGAAATTGATTTAAATTGACTAAAATATATTGAAATTCATTGAAATTTATTGTTTTGATTGAAATTGATTGAAATTGATTGAAATTGATTGAAATTGATTGAAATTGATTGAAATTGATTTAAATTGATTGAAGTTGATTGAAATTGTTTGAAACTGATTGAAGTTGATTGAAATTGATTGAAATTGATTGAAATTGAGTAAAATTGATTGAAGTTGATTTAAATTGATTGAAATTGATTGAAATTCATTGAAATTCATTGAAATTTATTAAAATTGATTAAAATTGATTGAAGTGAATTTAAATTGATTGAAATTCATTGAAATTGATTGAAATTGATTAAAATTGATTAAAGTTGATTGAAATTTATTGAAGTTGATTGAAATTGATTGAAATTCATTGAAATTGAATGAAGTTGATTGAAATTGATTGAAATTGAATGGAAATTAATTAAAATTGATTTCAATTGATTGCAATTGATTTAAATTGATTGAAATTGATTGAAATTTATTGCAATTGATTAAAATTGATTGAAGTTGATTGAAATTGAATAAAATTGATTGAAGTTGATTGAAATTGATTAAAGTTCATTAAAATTGATTGAAATATATTGAAATTGAATGAAGTTGATTGCAGTGCATTGAAATTGATTGAAATTGATTTAAATTGCTTCAAATAGATTAGATAGATAGATTGAAATTGATTGAAATTGATTGAAATTGATTAAAATTGAATAAAATTGATTGAAGTTTATTGAAATTGATTGAAGTTGATTGAAATTGATTGAAATTTATTGAAATTGAATGAAGTTGATTGAAATTGATTGAAATTCATTGAAATTGATTAAAATTGATTGAAGTTGATTGAAATTGATTGAAATTGATTGAAATTGATTGAAATTGTTTGAAACTGATTGAAGTTGATTGAAATTGAGTAAAATTGATTGAAGTTGATTGAAATTGAGTAAAATTGATTGAAGTTGATTGAAATTGATTGAAGTTGATTGAAATTGATTAAAATTGATTGAAGTTGATTGAAATTGAGTAAAATTGATTGAAGTTGATTGAAGTTGATTTAAATTGATTGCAATTGATTTAAATTGAATGAAGTTGATTGAAATGATTGAAATTGAATGGAAATTAATTAAAATTGATTTAAATTGATTGCAATTGATTTAAATTGATTGAAATTGATTGAAATTTATTGCAATTGATTAAAATTGATTGAAGTTGATTGAAATTGAATAAAATTGATGGAAGTTGATTGAAATTGATTAAAGTTCATTAAAATTGATTGAAATATATTGAAATTGAATGAAGTTGATTGCAGTGCATTGAAATTGATTTAAATTGCTTCAAATATATTCAAAGAGATTAGATAGATAGATTGAAATTGATTGAAATTGATTAAAATTGAATAAAATTGAATAAAATTGATTGAAGTTGATTGAAATTGATTGAAGTTGATTGAAATTTATTGAAATTCATTGAAATTGAATGAAGTTGATTGAAATGATTGAAATTGATTAAAATTGATTAAAATTGATTGAAGTTGATTGAAATTGATTGAAATTGATTGAAATTGATTGTAAATTTATTGTAATTGAATGAAGTTTATTGAAGTTCATTGAAATTGATTGAAATTGATTTAAATTGCTTCAAATAGATTCAAATTTTTTTAAGTTGTTTCAAATAGATTTAAATTGATTGAAATTAATAAAATTTGAATGAAATTGATGGAAATTGATTGAAATTAATTGAAATTAATTATAATTAATTAAAATTGATTAAAACTGCCTCAAAATCATGAAAATTGATTAAGCCTGTTGCAAATTGATTTTGATTCAAATGTTTTAAATCTCATTTAAATAAAAAAAATTGATAGATAATTTTTTAATTTATATTTTTTAAAACATCTTTTTTAAAATATTGAATTTTATAATATTAATCAATTCTTTTTATATATTTAATCATTAAAAAAAATTTATTGAAAAAATCATAATTATAATGAAATCCATTATATTATCACTTAAATTAATAAAATATTTTTTTTTATTTTTTCAGGTGAGTCTTTGCCTTCCATGGGTACGCTTTATATGCTCTAGAGCTTAAGGTACATTAAATAAACTGCATAATTAACGAATTTTCCTATAAACTATAACAACCTTTGGCAGTAATTGCACTCAAATGCGTAAAAGTAAACTTTAAACTAATAAATAGAATCAAATCAGTCTGTGCTGCTTACTGCGTTGACCTTTGACAAACAGGCAACAGCTCCCCAAAGTATTTGCGACACAGTAACAAGTAATCACACTGATGTCGTAGATACATGTTAAACATATAACGGAAGATTATAAAATAACATAGTTGAAAACAGCAACAACTAAAAAGAACAAAAAGAAAATATAAATTGTATATATAATTTTTTGTCATTTACAACATTGTTTGTTATTTATGCGACTGCTTAATTTATTTGCCAACAGGGATTCAAGTCGAGCATAAAATTTATAATCAGCTTAATCATGTGTGTAGTCAGCCAAAAAATTACAGCATGCTTAGTTGCTGTCTGTTCGCAATGCATGTATTAGAGGGTTTCAACATGTCGTATGAGTAACATTTAATGGAGCGCATATTAAACATGGTCTATGTACAATGTGCATGCTTTAATAAATTATTTTGATATTTTGCTAATATAGCTGCTAATTATGGCTATTTGTTGCGATATTAGAGTTTGAAATCATACAATATTTGACGGCGTAATAAATCGATGTATTTTAGAAGTGCTTTTGTTTTGGCATTTTTCATATAAAATGGCATAACTTTTAATTAAGAGGAGATAATTTTTATAGTTGCATGTTTTGTAAAAGGCTTACAAGTAATATAATTTTTAATAAAACTTTGAAATGAAAAAATTTTAATTTACAAAATCATTTTTTGAATGAATTTTAAATTCATTTAAGCGGTTAAAATTATCATCGTAAAAGAGAGTAAATTATGCAACAATATATTTTACTTAAATTTCACAAAAAAATGTTTCTTTAATAGCGTTCATGCAACACGTTTTCCAAGCACTAAAAAAATAATAACATCTAAAATAACAACTTCGAGTAGGCAAAAGGTAAAAAATTATGACTTTTAAATATAAAAAACTGAACCGTATTTTTATAATAGTGAACCGCAATATTCAAAACCAATTTTGGTTTTTGTTCAAAAAATTACTGTGTGTTTAGTTGCTGTCTACGCATGGCTTGTATTGGGGGTACCGCATGACGTATGAGTAACATTTTATGGTGTGCATATAAAATACGGCCTAATTACAATGTGTATGTTTAAATAAATTATTTTAATATTTTTCTAATATAGCTGCTAAATATGGCTATTTATTGCGGTATAAGCGTCTAAAATTCTACAACATTTGACATAGAAATAAATCAATCAATTTTAGAGACGTCTTGTTTTTGGCATTTTTCCGACAAACATTTATAACTTTTAATTGAGAATAGCTTATATTAAACATAATGATATTTTATTTTAATTGATACTGCAGCCTTCAAAAATATATAAACATTTTATATGCTTACTTGGAAAATAAATGTTTATAAAACTTTAAAATGCAAAAATATTGAATTTTACAAAATTCACATTTTATTGAATTTAAAAGAAATTGCAATATTTAATATTATCATATTTAAAACATTTAGATTATGCTACATTAAATTTTGTTTCATTTTAAATTTTATAAATAAACATTTCTTTGTGCGCAACACAATTCCCAAACACTTACAACCTAATAACATCTAAAAGCACCTAAAAATAGGCAATAAAAATATGTTAAAAGTTATTATTAAAAATTACTATATAAGTAAGCACAAAGTATTGAATACTAAATTCGATTTTTTATTACCAAAGCATTTACGTAAATTGCAGTCTTTCAATCGCTTGTGTTCCAATTACCGCTGAAAACCTTGAGGAGTTGTGCGCCTAAAAATATACAACACACTGAACTAAATGCGGCAACGGAAACAATTTATTTTATTTTCGTGCTTTGTGCACTTTGTGCGCTTTCAAAAAGTAAAAGAAGTACAAAAATATATATGGGAGGCTTGCGCGTGTTTTGCACCCACTCAACAGGTGGCTTCCGCAGAACAACGGGCGCGATTATTATCGCACACTTACTGGGTGCCCCGTAGGCCTTTGCAAAAGACCTGTCTTTCACTTTATACGAACGTCTTGAAATTCTGCAGGTAACAAACACCCGTTTGTTGTTGTCTGCTCAAAGGCTCAGAGGCTCGTTCGTTCGCTCGCATTAAAGGCTTCCTTCCGTCAGCGTCAAAAAGTGGGCGAGTCGTGAGTAGGTACTCAGGCTATAAAATACCGTCATCATCAAAGACAGGTAGCGGATGCGACGCCATTTTAGTTCCATTTGGTGCGCTATATTTTATAATTTTAATCTGTAATATTATTTGTAGTTGTTTCTTTAAATTATTTTCTTTTTAGATATATTTTAATTTATGAAAAAATTAAATTAAATGGAATTGAAATTCATTGAAATAGATTTTACATTGATGGAAATCAATTTAAATTGATTGAGTATTATTCAAATTTGAGTGAAATTGATTTAAATTGATTGAAATTGTTTTAAATTGATTTAAATTGATTGATATTGATTAAAATTGATTGAAATTGATTGAAATTGATTGAAATTGATTAAAATTGATTGAAATTGCTTTAAATTGATTGAAATTGATTGAAATTGGTTGAAATTGATTTAAATTGATTGAAGTTAATTGAAATTGAATTAGATTTATTGAAATTGATTAAAATTGATTGAAATTGATTGAAATTGATTTAAATTAACTGAAATCCATTGAAATTGATTTAAATTGATTGAAATTGATTGAAATAGATTAAAATTGCTTTAAATTGATTGAAATTGATTTAAATTGATTGAAATTGATTGAAATTGATTTAACTTGATTGAAATCAATTTAAATTGATTGAGTTTTATTCAAATTTGAGTGAAATTGATTTAATTTGATTGCAATTACTTTAAATTGATTAAAATTGATTGAAAATGATTTAAATTGATTGCAATTGATCGAAATTGATTGAAATTGATTGAGATTTATTGAAATTGATTGAAATTGATTGAAATTGATTGAAATTGATTAATGTTGATTGAAATTGATTGACATTGCTTTAAATTGATTGAAATTGGTTGATATTGATTGAAATTGAATAAAATTGATTGAAATTGATTGAAATTGATTGAAATTGATTGAAATTGATTGAAATTGATTGAAATTGATTGAAATTGATTGAAATTGATTAAAATTGATTTAAATTGATTGACATTGCTTTAAATTGATTGAAATTGATTGAAATTGATTAAAATTGATTGAAATTGATTGAAATTGATTGAAATTGATTGAAATTGATTGAAATTGATTGAAATTGATTGAAATTGATTAAAATTGATTGACATGGATTGACATTGCTTTAAATTGATTGAAATTGTTTGATATTGATTGAAATTGATTGAAATTGTTTGAAATTGATTGAAATTGATTGAAATTGATTGAAATTGATTGAAATTGATTGAAATTGATTGAAATTGATTGAAATTGATTTAAATTTATTGAAATTTATTGAATTTGACTAAAATTGATTGAAATTGATTGAAATTGCTTTAAATTGATTGAAATTGATTGATATTGATTGAAATTGATTGAAATTGATTGAAATTGATTGAAATTGATTGAAATTGATTGAAATTGATTGAAGTTGATTGAAATTGATTGAAATTGATTGAAATTGATTGAAATTGATTGAAATTGATTGAAATTGATTGAAATTGATTGAAATTGATTGAAATTGATTGAAATTGATTTAAACTGATTGAAATTGATTGATATTGATTGCAATTGATTGAAATTGATTGAAATTGATTGAAATTGATTGAAAATGATTGAAGTTAATTGAAATTGATTTAAATTTATTGAAATTGATTGAATTTGACTAAAATTGTTTAAAATTGATTGAAATTGATTGCAATTGAATGAAATTGATTGAAATTGATTTAAATTAACTGAAATTGATTGAAATTGATTGAAATTAATCGAAATTGATTGATATTGATTAAAATTGATAGAAATTGATTTAAATTGAAAAAAATTTATTGAAATTGATTGAAAATAATCGATATTAATTGAATTGGATTTAAAACTAATTGAAATTAATCAAATTTAATTGAAATTGATTGAAGAAAATTTCAATTATTGATTCCATCATAATTAAAAAGTTTGAAACAAATTATAATTCATTAAAATGACCAGAAAAATATCTAAATTAAAATAATATCATATATTAAAAAAACCTTACGTTCAACTATGACATTCATTAAAAAAAAACGATTGTTTTCTTTCAAATAACATTATTTTATTCTACATAATTTTGTGCTCTGTGTGGTTTGTAAAACTTTTAGAAATATTGTCGCCTCAAGAATAAGTAAAAGCAATACAAATATTTACATTCAACTTTCAATTGTTTGATAGTTGTTGCACTGAATACTGCAAATAGTGCGTTGCAACCGCGCGCCTCAACAATTTCTCGACAGCCGCCACAAAGTATGCAACGTTGTAGTTTTTAAGTAACTCCTCAAGTGCTATTTATTTTATTTCTATTTTTGTATTTGTTGATTCCGTTGTGTTCTTTGGCATTTCTTGGTCGTGATGTTGGTCTTCCTGAAGTTTCACAATCAACAAAATTGTTCAATATTTCTTTGCAAAGTTTTTAAATTAATCTCAGCACGAGCGAGACGAGACGCGGGCGCGGACTGATGATTACTGAAAAGTTAGCTGTGCAAAAATTTAAATTAAAATCAACGAAGCATTTCATTACGAATGCTGTTTATTACAGCAATGTTTTGCCATGAAAGTTTTATGCGTTTCAAGTGTGGTACATTGAAAAATTATTTAATTACATTTTTAATAATATTATCAACTAAATAGAAACATAGTTTATTAATAATTCTAAATAAAATTGTATTTATTTTTAAATAAATTCAACTCAGAACTGTTTAATTATTTGAAATAAATTTTATTTTATTTTGTAACTTCATTAATCAGTTTTAATTTTATTTAGCTTTATCTAAGTAATTTAAATTTATTTCAATTTAAATTTCTTTGAAATTGTTAAAAATGGTTTGAAATTTTCTGCAATTGTTTGAAATTGTTTGAAATTTTTTGAGATTGTTTGAAATTGTTTGAAACTGTTTGAAATTGTTTGAAACTGTTTGAAAATGTTTAAAATTATTTGAAGTTGTTTGAAATTGTTTAAAGTTTTTTGATATTGTTTGAAATTGTTTGAAACAGTTTAAAATTGTTTAAAATTGTTTTAAATTATTTGAAATTGTTTGAAATTGTTTGAAATTGTTTGAAATTGTTTGAAATTGTTTAAAATTGTTTGAAATTGTTTGAAATTGTTTGAAATTGTTTAAAGTTATTTGAAATTGTTTGAAATTGTTTGAGAATGTTTGAAATTGTTCGAAATCATTTGAAATTGTTTAAAATTGTTTGAAATTGTTTGAGAATGTTTGAAATTGTTCTAAATTGTTTAAAATGTTTGAAATTGTTTGAAAATGTTTTAAATTGTTTGAAATTGTGAGAAATCTTTTGAAATTGTTTGAAATTACTTGAAATTGTTTGTAGTTGTTTGATATTGATTTAAATTATTAGAAGCTATCTGAAATTGTTTAAAAGTTTTCAGATTGTTTGAAAATGTTTGAAATTGTTGGAAATTGTTTGAAATTTATATATTTATTGATGGAAATTATTGGAAATTGATTGAGTTTGATTGGAATTAAATGGAATTTATTGAAAATGCTTGAATTTAATAACTAATATCAATTAAATTCAATTAATTAAAATACTTTCAATAAATATCAACAATTTGATATGAATTTCAAATAGTTTCAATTAATTTCAACTAATTTAAAATAATTGCCGCTATTTTCAATTTGATTGCTCGTCCATTGAGTGCACTTCCTGTAGCACATGAATTAAAATAATTTTGTTTGTTCTATAAATAAATGCAAAGCATTAACGAACGCATGCAAGACGGAAGGACTTTCAAGCATTTCTATATTTCCATGCAACATTTTCATTGCTTTTTCAACTATTTCTTGTATGCGTTTGTTTTGCATGCAAATACATTTGCATTCATTATTCTGAAATTAGTGTAAATTTCTGCCAGCTCTCGTGCACAACATTTTCTCCCTGCCAGCAGATCCTTAACATATAAATATCCTTAATATTATTAACTCGAAATAAATACGCAATTGTTGCATCTTTTATGCTGTTGTTGCCATTACCACCACCTCGTCTTTTTAATTCTAGTTGTTCGCTGCTGCATCTACTTCTACTCATTTATTTGTGCATCCTGCGCGCATATCCTGCGTCTAATTTATGCACTTAAAATGTAGATTTTTGTGTTGCATTTGAATGTTGCGTTGAATTCTCTGCTCTTCATAAAAATGCTAATGCACCGGGTTGGCAAGAAGTCATACGACACAGAAACACGTGGAATGATTTGAAAGCATGTCAAGGATTTTGTGCACTTGAAAAGTGCTTGACAAAAATTGGTGTGTTTTTTTTTAAATTTTATTTTTCACTGTATAATTATTTTATTTTTAACGCTTTTTGTGGGAAATAGTTTGCTTAGTTTGGAATCTATTTTTAGTTGCTGAAAAGAGTTAATTTTAATTTTTACAATTACATTTCTTTAGAACGTAAAATTAGTTTTAAGCACTTTTTAATTGTATGGTTAGCTAGTTTTTTTTTCGAAATACTTTAAAAATATTTAATCTTTTTAAATAATTAATATTTGTTTTTAATTTAGTCAATGAATTTTAGTTATTTATTATGTATTAAAACATAAATTTAAATTAAATATGTGTTCCACACTCCCCATAAAATTAGAATTTTATTATAAATTGAAAAAATGGCAAAATTCAAATAAATATTTTCATTTGTTCACTATCAATCACATTTAACCAAATTATACCATTTCTAATCATATTTAATCTCTTTCAAACATATTCAAGTAAAGGGTTTTTCAATAAGAGCGCTACAAAAGTTTTTTTCAAGGGTTTTTCAACAGGGACGCTATAAAAGTAAAGTGACAGGGACAGCAAACGACGCCATATTTCTTGCGGATCTTTTGACATTTATCTTTAGTAAGGTTTGCCATTTCATGATGGAAAGATATACGAATTCGAATTTCGGTAGGAAATATAAATAAAGAGCGGCAAGAAATATGGCGTCGTTTTGTAGCGTCCCTGTTGAAAAACCCTTTACTTTCAATCTCATTAAAACACGTTCAACCATTTTCAATCAAATTCAATCACTTTCAATCAAATTCAATAATTTTTAATCTTATTCAGGCACTTTCAATCATTTTTAAAAACTTTCAATCACATTTAAAAACTTTCAATAATTTTCAATAACATTCAATGACATTGAACCACTTTCAGGCTACTATTTTCAATCGCTTTCGACCACTTTCAATCACATTTAACGATTTTTAATCAGAGTTAACTATTTTTAAACACATTCAAACTCTTTCAACCAAATTAAACCTTTTTCAATTATATTCGACCAAATTCAACAATTTTTTCAATAATATTCAATCATTTTCAAATACTTTCAATCATATTCAACCACTTTCAATCAAACTCAAGCAATTTGAAATATAATCATGGTCTTTGAATCGTATACAATCACTTTAAATCACATTCAAGCTTATTCAATTCATCAATTTTTAAAAATTGCATTCAATCAAGTTTAACCACTTTCAATCAAATTCAACAATTTGTTCAATTTAAATCTTTTTCAAGCTCTTTCAATCACATTAAATAAATTTTAATCTTTTTCAACCACTTTAAATCACGTTCAGTTATTTTTAATAATTCCATTTCAATCACATTCAACAACTTTCAATCAGATTCAACAATTTTTAATCAATTAAAAATGGGTTAATTTTTAAACTCATTCAACATCTTAAAACTATTTTCAATCACATTTTTAACCATATTTAACCAAAATCAAGCACATTTAATCACATTCAACCACTTTCAGTAATATTCAATATCATTCAACCACTTTTAATCACATTCAACCACTTTTTGTTCAATTTTCTTAAAAAACTATGTTCTAATTAAACATTTCAATTAGTTCTGTTGCTCTGAAACAGCAACCACTTCAATCACTTTCAATGAAATTCAATTTAGTTATTTTAGGTAGTTTGAATGAAGTATTTAACTGCTTTCATCACTTTAAATGCAATCTTCCGTCGAAACACTTCATTCGCACACTTTGAGGTTCGTATTGTGTACGAAATTCGGTGTATTTAGTGTCACACTTCAACTGCTTTCAACCACAAACAACAGGCTTATGTTCTCTGTAGATATTGCAAAAACAAGTGCCTCACATTAGGTCGTGTGCTCTGCTAAATTCGACGTAGTGCTGCCACATGTCGATGAATGAATAAATTTAATTAACTCAAGATTTTAGCCACAAAAACAAGGAAAAAAAGCATCGTTTGTTGTTCAAAATGATACTTTGTGCGTATGTGAAAATATTCTATAATACAACGACATAGACACACTGAAACGTAGATACACAAACTCATTCTACTATTAACACAAGCAATAAAGACAACATTTGTGGTCGTCGCACTATGGAGCAAAAGCCACTTTTTCGTTTCAGATTTATAAAACTTTTGTTGTACAAAAGATAAATGCACCAAATTTTAGATTTTGTTAGCAGTTAGCAATAACTTGAAGTTGGTTAAAAATGGGCGTATTCGAAAATGGAGAAGTGCTACTTTTTAATTATTTAATGTTCAAAGATTATTTTTTTGCACCTTTTTATCTATAACTTTTTTATTTTAAGCTATAAATTGTTGAAACTTTGGAATTAGTTAGTTTATGATAGTATCTTCCATTATTCTAAAAATGGATTAATTTGATAATTCTAGGAGTAAAGTATTTATTGAACGAAAATACGCTATATACTCCATAGTGCGTCGTTGTCGTTACTGTGGCGTGTGTAAAATAGCTAAAAGTGTTTTCAGGTTAGCATGTTTCTAGTTTTTGTGTGTGTGTGTTTTTTATCCACTTCTGCCCCTTTTTATTGTCTTGTTGAAAATACACACAAAGTTTTGCAGAAATACAAGCCAATTATGTGTTGCTTCCTACGCACCGATGGAGGTCATGAGCAAAGCTTTTTGATGCAGCTTTTCCAAATTGACAGTGTGTTGTCCTATGTTGTTGTAGTTGCTATTGTTGCTGTCATTTGTGCTGTTACAAAACCAATTGAAACGTTATTGCAACACAATAATTAAAATGTCAAAGTGACCCCAGCAGAAATAAGAGTGTTTGACATTTAATTGGAAAACTCTTTGGTACTTTTATATTTCACATGATATGTTATAAAAAAAAAACTATTTTTACTAATATAAATAATTTTTATAATAAATAATTAGTTATATATTTTATTAGCTACCCTATAATCTTTCGATTTGTTTGCATTACGAACATCTTCTATAAATTTAAACATTTTTTTTGCCGAAAACTGTATGAATAAGGCATATTTTAAAAATCAGAACCGATTATTAAAATTTTTTAATTTTTATCATTAGTTTGGACTATGCTTTGCATAAATATAAATTAATTTCTTGTTTATCATTAGAACAGAAATGCTAAAAAAATATTCAAAAATAGTAAAACTTCAAACCAAAAATTTTCGAGTTTGGATTTAAAAATATAAAAATTGTATGTGAATATTAGCATTTAGTGGTATACTATAATGAGCTCTGACAATTTAATGAAAAATTGTGTTTAAAGTTTTTTTGGAAAATGTGTTCTGTAAGGGACTGTATTTTTTATTCTAAAAAGTAGCTCAAAAGTTCCAAATATTTGAATATAATGTTTTTTTTTTAACGTAATTTAAAAGAAAAAAACGATGTGCTCTATATCAAAATCAGCACGCACAAATTACAGAGAAGAACAAATTATATAGAAAACGAAAATGATATGGTAAATTAATAGTATTTCACTAGAAAAACTGTTTTGTTATACTATTAAAATTGATTAATAAGATGCATACCTTTAGTTCAATAATATTCAAACTGTTAATGCAATATGTTATTGTACCATAAATTTTTTAATGTATTCTTTTAATTACAATAGCAAGACGTATTATTATTTATTGATATTTATTATTAATTTCATGGTATAGTCGAATTACATTTTGCTAACAACTTATTAAAACAATGTATAGAATGTTCAAAAAAACAATCCTATTTTTTATTTTTGTGTAGTTTTATTTTACAATACCAAAATCGATATAGAAATGGAACCCGTAACTTTAGACCAGTATCATTTTCTTATAAAAATTAAAACCGAATTCGAACCCGAATCGACACTCGATATTTTACAGAAAGGCAGATTACATCGATGATTTTGTAATTATTGCTTTTCTATTGCCAACAACTAACAATAGTTAATTGGGTTTGAGGCGTTGCCATTTAATGTACATTCAACATGTTTTCAAACGTACCAGACAAGCTCTGTTACAAGTAGAGACTGCACAAAATGACTATATATTGATTCAAAGTATTACTGAGCTACACTTGTTGTCGCAACATTAGCAGTACTTGAAACAGTAGTTATTATTATTATTGCTACTTACACATGTTGTAATTGCAGCTGATGCTTTCTTGTTTTTATTTTTGTATTTATGAATATTATTCATTGAATAATGCCCAGTATTATTGTAAAACGAGTTGGGAAAGTTAGGTCACATGGGTAAGTTCGGTCACGTGTGGCGGATTTTTATAGTCGGTCGGGCCCGACTATGGAATACCCTACACCTTTGGTGGGAATATTAACCCTCAGAATATTATTCATATATCAGAAATTTACGTCTTATATCCCCATAATTTAAAAAATTTATATAAAGTATAAAAAACTAAAAAAAAAAATTGAAAAATATAATTGGGCGGACCACGCCTATATTTAAAATTTTGAAAGGATAATTATTTACGGATCAAAATTCCACTATGAAAACCCGGGAAATAATGAAAAAAAAGTGGGCGGATCACGCCCATTTTTGGACCACATATTTTTAGGTGAATTCTAACAATACCTTTTAAATTTTATAACTATACCTTGAATACTTTTTGAGTTATTAGTTCCTAAAGAGTTATATAAAAGTGACTTGTATGGGAGGTGGGCGTGTCCGTTGACCGATTTGGCTCATTTTCAAACTTAGTTCCTACTTTTGGCTAAAATATATTGAGACGAAATTTCATCGCATTCTGATCAGTATTTCTCAAGTTATTCTGTATTCGGACAGCAAGACAGCAAGACAGCAAGACGGACAGACAGACAGACAGACAGACGGACATGGCTAAACGGACTCGGGTAGTGATGCTGATCAAGAATATATATACTTTTCCATACCGGACACGCCTCCTAAGGGGCGTTACAATATATGCACAAAGTTAATATACCCTGTACCTCATAGGTGTAGGATATAATTAACAGTATTTTACAAGAAAAACAATTATTTATACTATTCAAATTGGTCAATAGGATGTATACCATTGTTTCAATACTATTCAAACTATTAATAGAATATGTTATTGTACCATAAATATTATAATGTAATGTTTAGTAATCTTTTAGTAATATTTCACTAGAAAATAAATTCTTTATGCTAATAAAATAGATGAATGGGACACATACTATAAGTTCAATAATTTCAAATTGTTAATAAGGAGTGCGTCATTAGAAACTTGTGCACGCTTTTTCTACTGTAACTTTTTTCATTGGAATTCAAAAAGAAAATTTTTAATCAAGTTAGGTTTAAAAAACATGTCGGAATATGTAGTATGTAACTTTTGCAAAATTGGTTTGTTATTCAGCGAAAAAATGGGCGATGAACAAAAAGTGCGTGAGGAAATTATAAAAAATTACTTAAATAATCCTCACTTTACATATAAAAGGATAGCAAAAATTGTAAAAGCTCTCCGGAACACTGTATCAAAAGTACTTCAAAAGTTCAAGCTATGATAAGAAGCCAGGAACAGGCAAAAAGAAAGGTTCTGGTGACCGAAACAAAGCGAAGACGGTGGTTACCGTGCTGAAGAAAAACCCGAATCTCTCAGGACGAAATGTAGCTCTCAAAGTTGGAGGCTCTGAGTCATTTGTACGGAGAGCGAAACTCGAAGCTGGTCTTAAGACATATAAAGTTCAAAAACTCCCAGATCGGAATGCAGCAAAAAATGTTGACGCAAAAAAGCGTGCTAAAAAGCTTAAAAACAATTTTGTGAAAAAGTACGAATGTTGCATTATGGATGACGAAACATACGTTCTTTCCGACTTTTCTCAGCTTCCTGGTCAAGAATTTTATGTTGCCGATGCAGAGGAAATGTCCCGGATAAATTTAAGACCCAAAGAAGAGCAAAGTTTCCAAGAAAATTTCTCGAGTGACAAGTAATTTGTGGTTGTCGCAAACGAAGCAAAATTTTCGTGATCACTGGGACAATTAACACGGAAATATATTTGAAGGAGTGCTTACAGAACAGACTTTTACCATTTTTAAGACAACATGAAGTGTCTACCTTTTTTTGGCCTGATCTTGCTTCGTGTCACTACAGTAAAGCTGTCTTGGATTGGTACCAGAAAAATAATATAGTGTTTGTCCCTAGAGAAGCGAACCCACCGAATTGCCCAGAGCTCCGGCCAATCGAGCGATATTGGGCTCTGGTAAAAAGGGAATTGAAGACAACCAAACGGTTATCTAAGGACGTTGTAAATTTTCGGCGTCAATGGTGTGCTGCAAGCCAAAGGATCGAGGAAGAGACTGTGAAGGCAATAATGATAGGAGTTGCAGAAAAAGTTAATAATTTTATCATTGATTAATTATTTTTTTGTATTTTTTTTTTTTTATAATTACTATGAATAAAATTTACTTTAATAAAATGTTAACTTTTTGAAAATTGACAAAGTGGTTACTGAGATATTTTTATTTTTCGATGCACACATTTCTAATGACGCACTCCTTATATATTATATATACATTATTGTAACAAAAATTTTATAATGTAATCTTTAAATTATAATAGGAAAACATATTAATATTTATTGATACGTATTATTAATTTTATGGTGTAGACGAATTATATTTTCCTACACTCAAAATAATTCATTGTATATTATTATTATTATTTTACTAAAAAAACAATCTACTATATTTTTGTGAATGTAAGTATGTATGTCTGTATGGCACCTCCCATATAATATAAAAATTAAAAATACATTATATCAGCATTTAGGATAGCAAATTTAATGTAATTTTGGTAAACGTTATATTTAACCATTTTAAACATTTCTCGCGGAATGTGGGCGGGATCGGAACACTGGGCGTGGCACCCCCCATAGAAGATACATTTTCCAGATGGTGTATTTCAACAGTTATTATAGTGATATCAAGATATTTCACACCAGGGTATCAACCACCCCAAATTTTTTAAACTCACCACACCAAAATTCACCACAACGAAACTCACCACACCAAAATTCACCACAATGAAACTGACCACACCAAAATTCACCACACTAAAATTCTCCACGCTAAAATTACCACACTAAAATTCACCACACTAAAATTCACCACACTAAAGCTCACCTCAACGAAACTCTCCACACCAAAATTCACCACACTAAAACTTTTACTGGGAAAAACTACGGGGAAGAATTCTACGGGAAAGAATTCTACGGGAAAGAATTCTACCGGGAAGAATTCTACGGAAAAGCGTTCCACGGCGAAGATATACATAATAAAAATGTTTTTTATATTAATAAAATCACTGCATATCCTTGCATTTACAAAATTTTGGCACGAGTCGTGCACGGGTCCTAGTCGTGCACGGGTCTAGCTAGTTAATTATAATATTGAAATTGGTCAATAGAATTCAAACCATTAGTTAAATAATATTCATACTGTTAATACAATATGCTGTTGTACCATAAATTTTATAATGTAATCTTTTAATTACGTATCCATTATTTTATAGCCGGCCTCAGCAGTCCAGAGGTAGCGCGCTGGACTTGCATTCTGAAGGTCTCGGGTTCGAATCCCGGCTTGGTCATGGGCGCTCGTGGTGATATTAACCACAAAATTGGATATAAGGAGTGCGTCATTAGAAACTTGTGCACGCTTTTTCTACTGTAACTTTTTTCATTGGAATTCAAAACGAAATTTTGCAATTAAGTTAGGTTTGAAAAACATGTCGGAATATGTAGTATGTAACTTTTGCAAAAAGTGAGTGAGGAAATTATAAAAAATGTCTTAAATAATCCTCACTTTACATATAAAAGGATTGCAAAAATTGTAAAAGCTCACCGGAACACTGTATCAAAAGTACTTCAAAAGTTCAAGGCGGACCTTAGCTATGATAGGAAGCCAGGAACAGGCAAAAAGAAAGGTTCTGGTGACCGAAACAAAGCGAAGACGGTGGTTACCGTGCTGAAGAAAAACCCGAATCTTCCAGCTTCGTGTCACTACAGTAAAGCTGTCTTGGATTGGTACCAGAAAAATAATATAGTGTTTGTCCCTAGAGAAGCGAACCCACCGAATTGCCCAGAGCTCCGGCCAATCGAGAGATATTGGGCTCTGGTAAAAAGTGAATTGAAGACCACCAAACGGGTTTCTGAGGACGTTGCAAATTTTCGGCGTCAATGGTGTGCTGCAAGCTGAAGGATCGAGGAAGAGACTGTGAAGGCCCTAATGATAAGAGTTGCAGAAAAAGTTAATAATTTTATCATTGATTAATTATTTTTTTGTATTTTTTTTTTATAATTACTATGCATAAAATATACTTTAATAAAATGTTAACTTTTAGAAAATTGACAAAGTGGTTACTAAGATATTTTTATTTTTCGATGCACACATTTTTAATGACGCACTCCTTAGTCTGTCTGAGTGCTGTGGATCTTGTTAGATATTCCAAAAAAATCCATTATTTTATAGTATAGTCAAATTGTATTGCCCTTAAACTAAATATAATTTAGTTACTTTATTGTATAATTTTATTTAAATTTATATAGAAAAAATCACACATATATAAAAACACTTCCCGCTGCAAAAGGTTATAACACTTTTAATGTGGACTTCAGTTTCCAATAATGGATTGTAATACTTGAGTCTATATTAACTTTTGACTCCGTTGTCATTATATCAATTGAATGTATTTTCTGTAATAAATAAAAAAATAATTATATATAATAATATTTATATTTAATACATCTCAATGAAGCGTTTATTAATGTGGATTATCACAAAAAATGCAAGCGATCATTTTGTGTAATTTCGCAGAATGACGCTTATGGTGAACATTTTTTTTTTATTTGTCTTTATGTTTTTATAATCCACATAGTGTGACGTTTATTAAAATAGGAGAAAAAGCATTAAAACAATAGTATGTATACCATAATATTGAAATTACTAAATTAATAATACTGAATTTTTCAAATACTATCAAATTCATTAGAAAACTGTTGAATCAATATGAAAAAAACTATTAATACATGCAACATAAAATAAATGCTCGTAACATTATAAACTTAATGGGATATTTTCTTCTGCGTCTGTGAGGTGGGTGTGTCCGTCGACCGATTTGGCTCATTTTTGAACTTAGAACTAATTTTTGGCAAAGCAATATTGAAACAAAATTTCATCAGATTATGTGCAGTATTTCTTAAGTTTTCGTGTATATTCGGACAACAAGACAGACAGACACACAGGCGGCAATGGTTATTTGGACTTGGGTAGTGATGTTGATCAAGTATACAGCATGTACCTCATAGGTATAGCATATCACAATTTTATAATGTTTTTTCTAAACTAGCTGTAGTTGCCAGCATTAAAATTTACGCATGTTGTACACTTTAACAAGTCTTGTCTTTATTTTTGTTATCAACGCAATTTGTGTTGTTTTTGTGTGTGCGTCTTAATTCAAGCTGTTGCTTTTACACATTAAGCCGTTAAACCATTAGGTGGTTGAAGCTTTTGTGTACGTTGAGCTTATTATAAGCGCTTAATTAACATCAGACTAATTAGCAGATTTACTCGGTCGACCAACCGAACGTACAACTAGTTGATTAACTGACTTGTATAAAGGCGTATAATAAAATTCAGCCAAAATTCAATTAAATGTTAATTAAGAGCTTAATTAAATAAGTAATTAATGTGGTGGATTAAAACAAAGAATTTTCAATTTCATTCAATGGTATCTTGTATGCTAAAAATTAAATAAAAGTTAAATTAATAAATAAATTAAAATATATATATATTTTTTGAGGTCCCTGATGGAATTTTTCAAAAACCAAATAGAAATTGTTAACGGTTTTAATTTTGTTTTTTTTTACATTTTTTTATTTTATTTAATTTAATTTCATTCAATTATATTTTATTTTGTTCTTAAATAACGATTTATATAATTTTTATGGAAACAAATTTTAAAAATTTTATAAATTATTAAATAATTTATTTAATTTTTAAAGAAAAATTTTCCAAATTGGCTCTATGACTTTGCTACACTTGATTTTTATAACACTTTCCTCTTTTTATAACATTCTACTGTTCATACGAGTTTCTGTTCTGCTTTTGTCACAAACGGGAAGCTGTCACATCCGGCAACAGTTCATCGAGTCGGATTTGGCCAACACTCATTTGATTCACTGCACCACTTTGCGACTTCCGACACCAGCAGATGGCGCGACAAAATTAATACCAATTTAATTCATGCCAGTTGCACATTGTCGTTAGCTGAGTTTCTTTTTCGGTTTTTGCTTTTACAGTAGGTATCTAAATTTAAATTTAAATTTTTTTTTCGCTACGCTTTTTCATTACTTTTTCTGTACTGTTCGTTACTTCTCCTCCACCATTTCCGTGGCACATGGCACTTACAACTGACTTCATTTATTATGTGATGCTCTCGCCGCATCGCAGCGCATTAATCTTCATTTGTAGTCGTCCCCGACATTATGTGCTGCTCTTTTACAATCTTCTCTACCGCTACCATCTAGTTCCACAAAACTCCTCTATTTTTGTATAAAACCTGCCCTTTTTCACGTTATTTCCTACATTTCTCAACCTCTCTTTGTGTGGCATAAAATATTGCAACATGTACGCCAAGTCATGTTAATGTATTTTTATGTTCTACTGACTGATATCTGTAGCTCACTTAATTTTTGTTTTTTTTTTTCGGTACTGTTGCTTTTGATGTCCTTGCAAATGAAACCATTACCTCCGGAGGAGTACAAACAAAAAAAAAATTCTGCCTTTTAATGGCAGCAACAATATTAAGTGATTTTGTATGTTTTTGGCGCTGAGGAAGCGATTAAATTTTCAGCACACTTTCGGGAAATAGTTATAAATTAGGTTTTTATTTTCGAACCTATAATAAAGGTATATTTTTTACTACCAGAATATGGAAGATTTTGAAAATAAAAAATGATTTTTTTAATCATCAACAAACTAAGACAACATTTTTGGCAGGCTGCATACTGTTCAAAATTATTTTATCGAAATATTAAAAAAAAAAAACAGAGGTGGCGTTTGCACGAAAAGCTGTCTGTTTTTTCGCATATCTAAAATATGCCAGGAATCTGCCTTTAAATATTATACAATTTTAAAAACTGCCATACATCTCCCAAAATCTTTCAATTCGCAGTGTATTTGCCGAATATATGATTCAAATATTCCAGAATAATGCCATTAATTTTGTCTGAGGTTTTTGTAAATTATAAAATGTAAAATGAAAATATCTTAATTATCTCCAGTCACAAATTTTGGCAGACTCACAAAAAATGGCAGCGTTTACTTCAAGAGCTGTCTGTCTGCGTATTACCAAAATATGACGCAAATCTGCTTTTAAAATTCCACAAATTATTATAATCTGTCATAGGCTTTCTAAAATCTTCCTATTATGTGTTTTGCCGAATTTATGCCCCCAATATTCAAGAAAGATGCCAGAATGTAAAATAAAAATATCTAAATTATTCACAAATTTTGGCAGAGTCAAAACAGACAAAAGCAGAGTTTACTTCAAAAGCTGTCTGTTTTCTGCGTATTTCCAAAATATGCCGGTAATCTGCCTTTAAAGTTCCACAAAATATTAAATCTGCCATATGCTTCCCAACAACTTTCAATTATCTGTGTTTTGCCTCAAAAATTTCAGAAGAACACCAGTTTTGGGTATTTTTTTAAATTATAAAATGTAAAATGAAAATATCTAAATTATCCCCTTACAGCATTTTTGGCATTTTAAGTCAGAGCAGACAAAGGCGGAGTTTGCATAAAAAAAAGACAAAATCGGAGTTTGCATTAAAAGCTATGTGTTTTCTACGTCTTCCCAAAATATGCCTGGAATTTGCTTTTAAAAAATAATATAATCTTTTATACGCTTGCCAAAATCTGCCAATAATGTGTGTGTTTTCCGAATGTATTCCAGAAAAATGACAGTAATTTTGTCTGGTAGAGTCAAAGCAGACAAAAGCGTAGTTTGCATCAAACGGTGTCTGTTTTCTGTACGTTCCCAAAATAATCCGCCTTTTTAATGCCATAAAATTTAATAATTTGTCTTACGCCTCCCACAAACTTCTCTTCATCGGTGTGTTTGCCGGAAATACGCCTGAAATTTTGTCTCCGGTATTTATAAATTTTAAATGTAAAATAAAAATATCTAAATTACTCCCAGATATAATTTTTGGTAGAATGAAAGCAGTTTAGAAAATTATATTCGACATTTTACAAATAACAAAGTTGGAGTTTTCATCAAAAACTGTCTGTTTTCTGCGCATTTCTAAAATAAACCGGGAATCTGCCTTTTCAATTTCATTGAATCTAATAATCTGTCTTTGATCTTCCACAAACTTCCATTTATCTGTCTGTGTGTCAGAAATTATGTCTGTGAAGATTAAAAACAATTATAATAATAATAATAGTTTGGCGCTACAGTCCTGTGTAGGACTTCGGCCGAGCTCTCTCACCATTTTGAGCTGTGCGTGTTATATTTGTACTCAAAGTGGTGGGACCTACAGTTTATTGCCGAATCCGAACGGCGGGTGAGAGCTTTTCATAGGCAATAGTTTTACTCTCGTAGGTTTGCCATTTACTGACGAGAGGTAGCGCGGTATAGAAAAATGTTTTCTATGAAAAGATGTTGTTAGCCCCAGTCCAGGCTTGAACCGGAGACCTTTCGGCTCGTAGTCCAAGCACTAACCACTGAGCTACCGCGGCTACAAACAATTTATTAATTTTATATTTCAAAGCAGTAGTTCAAAAATGTACCTCCAATTTGTGTTTTTTTTAGTTTATGTCCCGATTTACACAATTTATTTGGTATTTCTTTAATTAGTTTATTGCACTTTCGACTTACATTGATTTGTTTTTGACAATAGTTGATTTTTTCTTCCTTTTTCTTTTCTTTTCTTTCTCTTTTATAATTTTTTTTTTATATTTATTTTATTGTTATTCCATATTCCTGCAGACATTGTCCGACATACCTAAATAAAAACTTGTTTCCGTTGCTAAAGTTGGCAATAGTTGCAATCAACAGCAGCAACATTCACAACAACTGTCCGCCAACAACATTCATTCATGTGCATAACATAGACAGCAAAAAAAAATATAAAATAAATAAAAAAAAACTATCAAAGTAAATCTTTTCGCCAAAAACTTTGCATAGTTTGACAGCTGCAAATAGCGTCCATTTTGTCGCCCACACTTTGGCTAATGCATTTTATACATATATATTATATATAACAACTATATACATTTGATATATATTCAAACACATATGCAGTTTTAGCAAAAGTTTAAGTGAAGCTTAAGTGATTTTCACTTAAGTAATTTGAGCCATATTTGAAACCAAAAAAACTATGTAACAGAGTTATCAAAGTTATCAAAAAGTAAAAAGAGCTTGGGTAAAGAGTACTTAGAGAAATTTTATATTTGATTTTAATTTTTTAAAGTTGAATTCAATATGATATTTAAGCATTAAAGTTTGTTAATTAAACATGTTGAGACAGTAGAGCTTTTATGTGTATATATCCAAAGTTTTGTTTTGTATTTAGTGTACAAAAGGTGTACAAAATGTTTTGTATCTATTGCACAATAATATTTTCTAAAGCTTTTTTGTACTTTTATAGTGCTTTTTATATTAAACAATTTTTTGATTTTGCTAATAAGACCAAAATGATGTTCACTGTTAAGCTTTTCATTTTATTTTAACACTATTTTTGTATTAACGAAAATCTCTTTTAAATTCTATTAATAAAAAAAAATATTTTACTAATTAATAAAATATTTTTTATTCAGCGCAATTTAAAAGAAATAAAGAAATAAATAAATAAATAAATAAATAAATAAATAAATAAATAAATAAATAAATAAATAAATAAATAAATAAATAAACAAATTAATAAATAAATAAATAAATAAATAAATAAATAAATAAATAAATAAAAAAATAAATAAATATTTAAATAAAGAAATAAAGAAATAAAGAAATAAAGAAATAAAGAAATAAAGAAATAAAGAAATACAGAAATAAAGAAATAAAGAAATAAAGAAATAAAGAAATAAAGAAATAAAGAAATAAAGAAATAAAGAAATAAAGAAATAAAGAAATAAAGAAATAAAGAAATAAAGAAATAAAGAAATAAAGAAATAAAGAAATAAAGAAATAAAGAAATAAAGAAATAAAGAAATAAAGAAATAAAGAAATAAAGAAATAAAGAAATAAAGAAATAAAGAAATAAAGAAATAAAGAAATAAAGAAATAAAGAAATAAAGAAATAAAGAAATAAAGAAATAAAGAAATAAAGAAATAAAGAAATAAAGAAATAAAGAAATAAAGAAATAAAGAAATAAAGAAATAAAGAAATAAAGAAATAAAGAAATAAAGAAATAAAGAAATAAAGAAATAAAGAAATAAAGAAATAAAGAAATAAAGAAATAAAGAAATAAAGAAATAAAGAAATAAAGAAATAAAGAAATAAAGAAATAAAGAAATAAAGAAATAAAGAAATAAAGAAATAAAGAAATAAAGAAATAAAGAAATAAAGAAATAAAGAAATAAAGAAATAAAGAAATAAAGAAATAAATAAATAATAAAAAAGCTTTGTAAGTAAAGTCAATTCAAAGCTTTTTTCTCCCATGAATTTTTCCTAAATATGTGTGGGAATATTTAGAATTGGGCTGAGTATAAAAAAAATATAAAAAAAAAAAAAATATTATTAAAAATATATTAAAATATATAGATTTTGAAATAGCCAAACTTTGTATAACGAAAAAAAAATCTAATTTTAAATAATAATGAGCTTTTCATTAATTTCCTCTTTAATAATTATTTATTTCGTTTATTTTTTTGCAAGTGTTTTGTATTTTGTTTAAGCTTTTAGTAATTTGACTGATCTTTTTGGTAATTTGACAAAACGGTTTGTAATATAACTAAAATTTTAATTTTTTTTTGAGAAATGCCAAAGCTTTAAAATATATCATTAAAAATTTGTTTGTACTATACTTTTCACAAATCTGTAAATTTATTTATACCAAACAGGAAACGTTTTATAAATTTTAACTTTTTATTCTAAACACTATTTACATTGCTTTTTGTTATTTAAAAATAACTTAGAATATTACAAATGTCTTAATTATGGAAACAAAATTAAAGCTTTTCATTAATATTATATTAATTGAAAGCTTTTTTCAAAATTTCAAATAAGTAAATAAAAAGCTTTTTGTTTAAGCTTAACTTAGTAGTACTTTAATATATTACAAATTTAAAGCTTTTCATGTAAAATTTACTGTGCTTTGTGTTATTTAAAATAAGCTTTGATATTTTACAAATGACTTAATTATAAAAAACAAAATTAAAGCTTTTTTAATTGTTGTATTAATTGAAAGCTTTTTAAACTTTCAAATAAATTAATTAAAAGCTTTTGTTAAGCTTTATTTAGTATTAAATTAAAGAATTAATATTGTTTTCAAATTCAATTTTATCTTACCATTCAGGTTTTTCAAAGAAAAAGCTCATATTAAAATTTTTAAAATGAATTTTATTGAATGGGGTTTTTTAAACTTTTAAAAGCTTTAAAAAAAAAAGCTTTTACAAATTTTCTGATTTTGGTCTTAATATATTTTATAATATAATATATTTTATAACTGAATATATTTTATAACAGAAAATCTTTTTTGAAAATTTAAATAAAAGAAATTTAAAGCTTTTTTTATTTACATTATAACATAATTTTGGTATCTTTTAAATCTTTTATAACACAATATATTTTATAAAAAAATGTATTTTATAACAGAAGAGCTTTTCAAATACACTAATATTAATCTTATTATTTTAGCTACACAGAAAACATCAACTTCGAGACTTTTATTAATGTCTTTAAATTCTATAAAACTTTAAGCTATATTTAAAGCTTATCTGTCTTCATTATTATTAAAAACTTCAAGCAAATGAAAATGCTTGGCTTTTGCCGCCCTTAGACAATAATGCATTAAAGTCCATTGCGCCAAGTTATGCAATTAAAATTAATAAAAAGTAACTAAAAGCTTTTTAAAAGTTTTGCACACTTTTCCGACATACAACGTATCGTATTCCTTGTGCCTTGAAGGTAATTAGAAAATAAAGTTTACTTCTGTTGTTAAAAGTATTTTAATCAAGCGAACGCCTGCATATAAAACATAACAATTTACACCTCAAAAGCTCGGGTAGAAAACAACCTCATTAGTGGCACGTGGTAAATGGCAGCCTTTGCAATTTTTATTATTTTTTATTTCGACTAACTTCTACCTTCTTAAATATCACTAAACAACATTAAGAAAAATTAAAAAAAAAAAATAGAAAGACAAACAATTTATTACTCTGGGCTGATGGTGGCTGCAGGCCATCTTCAGATGTTTGTCTCATATTTTAAATGCTTGGCTGATTCAGTTGCGTGCCTACTCCGATTACAGGCGGCCGCAGGAGACGCGTAGGAACGAACATAAACGAAAACAAATATATTTAACACGAGCGTACACGAAGCATCGCCTCAAGGCATTTTTGTGGCAGGCTTCGTTGTTTTTTTTTATTTAGGCAGCTTATTTTACATGTCTGTCTTTGTGGTTTAGCAAAGAAGAAACAATACAAAGAAAAACAAGGTAGATATATTTAAAAGTGAAGATGTACTGCGAAAATAAATTAATATTAATTACGCAGAGGTAGCAGAGGAGGCAGTCAACGTTGAAATAGGAAACGTTTTGTTTGTGCACATGAAAAATCAGGAAAAACACAGGATACTCACATATTTCTGAATATAATTAAAAACACCCATGTTGTGTAAAAAATCTGGCAAAGCAAACAATACAAGTTAAATTATTCTATTTAATTCAATTATAATATGCTAAAATTGCGTTTAAAGAAAAATAATAACATACGTATAAATCGTGGATCTATGCTAATTTAAATAAATATAATAAAAAAAAATTAAATACTAAATTTAAATTGATTTTTCTGAATAGAAATATGTATATAAAAATGTTATTATGATAAAAAGCATAAATAAAAATTTTACAATTTACTGAAAATTTCAAATTATCATAAAACGTTCAAAATTTACTAAAATTCTCACTCAAAGTTCAAAATTTTACCAAAAATTTTAATTTTCATTCAAAATTTAAATTTCCACTCTAATTGTACTTTCACTAAAAATGTAAATTTTCCATTGAAATTTAAATGTTCACACAAAATTAAAATTTCACTCAAAACTAAAATTCTCACTTAAATTTAAATTTTCACTGAAAACTAAAAATGTTTAAAAAATTTAAATTCAAATGTTCATGCAAAACTAAATATTTCACTAAAAATTAAAATATTCACTCAAAATTTAAATTTTCAGTCAAAATTCAAATTTTCACTCAAAATTCAAATTTTCACTCAAAATTCAAATTTTCACTCAAAGTTGAAATTATCACTCAAAATTGAAATTTTCAATACAAAATTCAAATTTTCAATAAAAATTCAAATTTCCATTCAAATCTAACTTTCACTCAAAATTTAAATTTTTGCTACAAATTGAAATATTCACTCAAAATTTAAATTTTCAGTCAAAATTTAAATTTTAACTCAAAATTTAAATTTAAACTCAAAATTGAAATTTTTACTAAAAATTGAAATTTTCACTCAAAATTCAAATTTTCATTCAAAATTCAAATTTTTTGCGACAAATTGAAATATTCACTCAAAATTGAAATTTTCACTCAAAATTGAAATTTTCACTCAAAATTGAAATTTTTACTCAAAATTCAAATTTTCAATAAAAATTTAAATTTTCACTCAAAATTCAAATTTTTGCTACAAATTGAATTATTCACTCAAAATTGAAATTTACTCAAATTGATATTTTCACTAAAATTTGAAATTTTCATTCAAAATTCAAATTTTCAATAAAAATTCAAACTTTCATTCAAAAATCTAACTTTCACTCAAAATTAAAATTTTTGCTACAAATTGAAATATTCACTCGAAAACTAAATTTTCAGTCAAAATTTAAATTTTCACTCAAAATTTAAATTTCAACTCAAAATTGAAATTTTAACTAAAAATTGAAATTTTAACTAAAAATTGAAATTTTTACTAAAAATTGAAATTTTCACTTAAAATTGAAATTTTCGCTCAAAATTGAAATTTTCAATAAAAATTGAAATTTTCAATAAAAATTGAAATTTTCATTCAAAATTCAAATTTTCAATAAAAATTCAAATTTTCAATAAAAAATTCAAAAATCAAATTTTTGCTACAAATTGAAATATTCACCCAAAATTTAAATTTTCAACTCAAAATTGAAATTTTAACTCAAAATTTAAATTTTAACTCAAAATTTAAATTTTTACTCAAAATTGATATTTTCACTAAAAATTGAAATTTTCACATAAAATTGAAATTTTCACTCAAAATTCAAAATTTCAATAAAAATCATTCAAAATTCAAATTTTCACTCAAAATTCAAATTTTTGCTATAAATTTAAATATTCACTCAAAATTTAAATTTTCACTCAAAATTTAAATTTCCACTCAAAATTTAAATTTTCACTCAAAATTTAAATTTTCACTCAAAATTGAAATTCGCACTAAAATTATAAATTTTCGCTAAAAATGGAATTTGTTAATCAAAATTGATATTTTCATTCTAAATGAAATATTCACTCAAAATTGAGATTTTCACACAAAATTCAAATTTTTACTAAAAATTGAAATTTCCACTAAAATTTTAAATTTTCAATCCAAATTAAAATGTTTATTCAGTTATTAAATTTTTTTTTAAAACCACTTAAAATTATGAAATCTATATAAAATTTACAATTTTTAATAGTTTCAGTTTTATAATTTAAAAAAAATAAATAAAAATTAAATTGGGATTTTGAAATCGTAGTTATTCATAAAAGAAGCACTTAGTTCAAAAAACTACGATTCCACAAATATTTGATTAAAGTTAATTGATTCATAATTAACATCACATTTGAATTATATTTATATAATTAGAAATATATGTGCTGTTGAGTTCAAAAATAGCCTTTGTGCGTTTTATTTATAGAAAATACAAATGCATTAAACAATACTATAAAGGTATTATAGAAAATCAAATATTCAGCACTTTGGCCATTATTATTTGTCACTACGAAACAACCACGTACTACGACGCAGTTTAAGACAATCACCTCGACAACGAGAAACCCACGCAACGCCCATGGAAAATTTATGTAGCTATTTCATTTTATTGCGTAATCTATAATATTTTCGAATATTAAAATGTGTCCAATTTTCACGTCAGCACTTGAGCGACAGGTGCGCTCAAGGATATTGCTTGCGTAGAGGATTCAAGTGCCTATAATAAAGGCAGGCAGTCAGGCAGACAGACATACACACAGAAGGTTCTTTCAACATTATGCCAAATTATGAATGACAAGAAAATTGATGAAATTTACTTTTTTTCGTATTCATACGCAATTTTTACTTGTCTGTCGTCGGCAGTTTAGTCAGCTAAAGTATTTTTTATATATCTTTTTTGTTTTTTATTTTTATACCTACTTTTGGTCTCAAATAAATTTGAAACATTTTCACAACCTCCCGGCACATAATGCTGTTTTTGTATTGTGTTGGGACAGCCAACATTGATATCCTTGTTGTGTTTGTCACAGTTGTTTTTTTTCTGTTTTTATTTTGGTTAAGCAAAAATAAAATATGTGCGCCGCAGGTGGCCGAACTAATATGATATGTTCAAGCAATCAGGAAGATGAAATGAAATGACGAATGTCGGACATTGCAGAAAAAAGGACATCAGGCATTTGACTTAGATTTTCACGACACTTTTATAGAACCAAATATAAATTTAAAATTCGTTTAATTAAATGCAAAACAAAATCATTATTTCCTATTACTTAAAAAATGCACTCAAAATTATCAATTTCACTTAAACATTGCATTTTCACTCGAAATTTAAATTTCACTCAAAATTTACAATTTCACTAAAAATTTACAATTTCACTCAAATTTAGCATTTTTTAATAATTTACAACTTTACTCAACATTTACAGTTTTCACTCAAAATAAGCAATTTCACTCAAACCTTAAAATTTCACTGAAAAATTTACAACTCAAAATATACAATTTCATTCAAAATTTACAATTTCACTCAAAAATTACAATTTCACTCAAAAATTACATTTTCACTTAAAATTTACAATTTCACTCAAAAATTACAATTTCACTTAAAATTTATAGTTTCATTCAAAATTAACATTTACACTCAAAATTTACAATTTCACTCAAAAATTACAATTTCACTCAAAAATTACAATTTCACTCAAAATTTACAATTTTACTCAAAATTTATAGTTTCACTCAAAATTTACAATTTCACTCAAAATTTACAATATCAATCAAAATATACAAATTCACTCAAAATTTACAATTTCACTCAAAAATGTCAATTTAACTCAATATTTACAATTTAACTTGAAATTTACAATTTCCACTCAAAATTTACAATTTTAACTTTAAATTAAAAATTTCACTCAATATAAAAAATTTCACTCAAATTTACATTTTGCTAAAAAATTACAAAATCACTCAATTTTAACTCCAAATTTACAATTTCACTCTAAATTTAGAATTTTATCAAATTTACTCTGAAAAAATGCCTTCAAAAAAATATTTTCATTTCCTAAAATTAAAGTAAAAAAATAGACAGTGACAAAAAATACAGCATAGTTTCACACCTAAAAGCTTCACTTTGGCACAACGTCGTCATCGTCATCACTGTGGTCACCACAAGTGACATTTTCCACAGACAGAGTCACGACGCACTGCACATGACTTCACTGGCTGCATTTTTGGCTGTTTGTGACTAAGTGCTGCACAAACTGATTTTGTTGGCAAGCTAAAACTTTTGGCCAAAAATAGCACAGAAACATTTTTCAATGAATGCTAAAAAAAACATCAAAAAATTAAAAAAAAAAACACAAACGAATGAAAACTGAAAAATATTTTTGCAAAATTGTTATTTTTGTGCACGATGATGCCGCTGCTGCTGCTTCTAACTGATGACAAAACACTGAATGAAGTATGGATTTTTATGCACAAACAACAACCACCACACTAAATTGGCGCGACATAGACAACCACAACAACACGAACAACTAAAACTTGCATCATATGCACTACCAGCGACCACCCACCGAAAAACGCCTGCCGCCCACTGTCGCACTTGTCTCGTCAAAGTGGCGCCTAAAATGCTGCAAGGATTTTGTTGAAGTTGCAAATTTTGCAAAGCAGAGTCCAGCGGCAGAGCGGAGTGTAGAAAAGTGCTGCCCCACCGCATGACTCAAGACTCTCAGTTGATGCTGTTTGCAAAATTTCGCGTAAAATAATAAAAATTCCTACGAATCGAAGCAATAACAGCAACGGCAGCAGCACAACTATTGAAATATTTTGATGGGGGGAGGGTGGTTGGTTGGTTTAAAAAAGGGGCCAACAGAAATAGCAAAAAAAAAATGAGCTAGCGTTTATAGCAGCCGCTTTTCGAGCCATAAATTAATAGTTTTATGTGCAGGAAAGTTGTTAAAATTGTTATCTCTATTTGTGTGGTTTATTTTTAGTAGTTGCTTCTTGGCTTCGTGGAGCATTGAAAGATTGTTACATGTGTAAAGTAAAATATTTCGTTGGAAAAATTTAGTTTTTTTCTTGAAATTTAACTCATTGTTTTCAATTATTTTAAAATGCATTTTCTAAAATGTGAAGTACACAAATTTATGAAATCAAATTTTAAAAAATTTTCCATTTCAATCAAAATTTTCAATTTCCATCAAAATGTTCAATTTCACTCAAAATATTCAAATTTACTCAAAATTTACAATATTATTTAAAACTTGAAAATGTCACTATCAAAATTTTCAATATCACTCAAAAGTTACTCAAAAATTAAAATTTCACTCAAAAATTTAAAGTTTCACTCAAAATATACAATTTCACTCAAAATTTTTAATTTCACTCAAAATTTTCAATTTCAATCAAAATTTTAAATTGAGCTCAAAATTTTCAATTTCACTCAAAATTTACAATTTTACTCAATATTTACAATTTTACTCAAAATTTACAATATTATTTAAAATTCAAACATTCCACTCTAAATTTAAAATTTCACTCAAAATTTTCAATATCACTCAAAAGTTACACTTTTACTCAAAAATAACAATTTCACTCAAAAATGAAAATTTCACTCAAAATATACAATTTCACTTCAAATTTCTTCAATTTCACTCAAAATTTTCAATTTCACTCAAAATATTCAATTTCAGTCAAAATTTACAATATTATTTAAAATTTAAAACATTTCACTAAAAATTTAAAATTTCACTCAAAAATTACAATTTCACTCAAAAATTACAATTTCACTCAAAAATTACAATTTCTTTCAAAAATGACAATATCACTCAAAAATGACAATTTCACTCAAAATTTTCAATTTCACTCAAAATTTTCAATTTCATTCAATATTTTCAATTTCACTCAAAAATTTTAATTTCACTCAAAATTTTCAATTTCACTCAAAATTTTTAATTTCATTCAAAATTTTCAATTTCATTAAAGATTTTCAATTTCACTCAAAATTTTTAATTTCACTCAAAATTTCCAATTTCACTCAAAATTTCCAATTTCACTCAAAATTTTTAATTTCTTTCAAAATTTCCAATTTTACTCAAAATTTTCAATTTCACTCAAAATTTTGAATTTCACTCAGAATTTTCAATTTCACTCAGAATTTTCAACTTCAGTAAAAATTTTCAATTTCACTTAAAATTTAATATTTTACTCAAAATTTTGAATTTCACTTAAAATTTTAAACTGCACTCAAAATTTTCAATTCCACTCAAAATTTTGAATTTTACTTAACTTCGACTTGATAATTGAAATATATAACAGTAAAAATAAATAGACAATTCAAATGTGTTATTATTATTGCTTATTTTCGCTGGAAAAACGTTGTCATCGTTCCCAGTAATCTTTACCAGGAATTAAGTTCTATGCTAATTACACTGCTGCGTACTGTCAAAGCTCCTTTACAACCTTAAGGCCCGGCCAGTAGTATTGAAGAATTCCGGGAATACGATAGTATCAAGCAGCATGATATTTCTATGCCATAGACATTTTAGGAGTAACTAGAGAGACAGCAACGTATTAATTTGCATGTATCTTCCAGCAAAATATGGACAAAGTAAACTGCAATATAAAATACAAATTAGCAAATTAATTTAGCAGGAATGTGTTTATAATGAAAATAGTTATAAGCATTATACTAAAAATTAAAATTTTTTTTCAAAAATGAAAATTTACTCAAAATCCTAATTTTTTTCAACCAAATAGAAATTTAACTCAAAATTTAAATTGTCATTCAAGAAATGTTTAAATTGTAAATCTTACTTAAAATTAAAATTTGTTTCTCAAATTGTTTTTTTTTTCTCAATTTTTTTTTTTTTTTAATTTTCCTTACTTTATTTAATTAATATTTAAAATGTATTTATAAATATTTAAATATAATTATTGCAAAAATATTGTTTTTGCGGGCTCAAGGTCTTGCCAGATACAAAGTGCTATGTAATGGGGAGTGAAACAAACAACAATTAACAAAAAATTGTTGGCCGACCGTGAGCCCGCAAAAACAATATTTTTGCAATAACTCTATTTTAGGTCGAAAAACAAACAACAATTTATTTAAATATAATTTAACAAAATATTAAAAATAATAAATTGTATTATCATCGGTTTGGCAACACTGTCTGGCTGTGTAAAAAAAGTTATATATGTCAGTAAGTGGCTAAGTTCAAAGCACATTATGTGGGTTGCCTCAGTATGACGTTGAGCGCAACAACATCAACTATAAAAAAAAACCAATTGCAGAATTTGTCATATGCAACTATTGCAGTAACAGCAACTGACACAAACAGCGCTCCAGCTAAACACATGAGACACACACAATGTGACACACAACACAGTCCAACGCACTGCAGTTCTTTCTCTCTGTCGTATATGAAACGCGCGCGTGGGTTTAACGTGCATCCACAGTCCGGCAACTATAGGGCACAACAGCAGCAACAACATCCGACATAACTGTAAGAAAATAAATTTTGAAAAATTTCCCACTCATCTTAAAAGCAACAGCAGCATCAGCAGACATTGTGTTGCCAGCAGCCAAGAAAACAGCAACCATTGAACTTAATATATAAATGACAAAATTTTGTTTTGTATTACTTAATACAGTGCTACATATATCAAAGCTAAATCCAATTTTTCTATTCTAATATGTAGTTAAAATGGAAATTATAGCATATATGATATGGTAAACTATGGTGAATTGTGGTGAGTATATATTTATAGTTGAATATATAATTATAACTATATACTCACCACAGTTCACCATTGTTCACCATATCATATATGCGAACTTTAACTTGTACAGCCAGAATTTAAAGTGCTCTCTCCCAAAACTTTAGCACACCTTCGCCTCATTACTTTATACTAATTTAGATATATTTAAATTACCTTACATTACTTTAAATTACATTACTCTACATTACATTGCATTACTTATATTACTTTGCATTACTTATATTACTTTGCATTACTTTACATTACTTTACATTACTTTACATTACTTTACATTACTTTACATTACTTTACATTACTTTACAATTCTTTAAATTACTTTACTTTACATTACTTTACATTACTTTACATTACTTTACATTACTTTACATTACTTTACACTACTTTACATTACTTTACATTACTTTACATTACTTTACACTACTTTACATTACTTTACATTACTTTAAATTACTTTACATTAGTTTACATTACTTTACATTAGTTTACATTACTTTACATTACTTTACATTACTTTACATTACTTTACATTACTTTACATTACTTTACATTACTTTACATTACTTTACATTACTTTACATTACTTTACATTACTTTACATTACTTTACATTACTTTACATTACTTTACATTACTTTACATTACTTTACATTACTTTACATTACTTTACATTACTTTACATTACTTTACATTACTTTACATTACTTTACATTACTTTACATTAATTTACATTACTTTACATTACTTTACATTACTTTACATTACTTTACATACTTTACATTACTTTACATTACTTTACATTACTTTACATTACTTTACATTACTTTACATTACTTTACATTACTTTACATTACTTTACATTACTTTACATTACTTTACATTACTTTACATTACTTTACATTACTTTACATTACTTTACATTACTTTACATTACTTTACATTACTTTACATTACTTTACATTACTTTACATTACTTTACATTACTTTACATTACTTTACATTACTTTACATTACTTTACATTACTTTACATTACTTTATATTACTTTACATTACTTTACATTACTTTACATTACTTTACATTACTTTACATTACTTTACATTAAATACTCACGACAGGTAATATGTTTAAATAGTTATGAGCAAATGCAAGAACAAGACATGGGAATGTTGTTCTTGCTATTGCAAAAACCTTCTTGTTCTTGCATCGGCATGTCGATCTTGCAGTGTTCAGTAAAGCCTTGCTCTTTTTCTTGCAGAGAGGGTCTTGTTCTTGCATCAGTATGTCGATCATTTGTCTGCATTGTCAGTCTTGTTCTTGTTTTCGCTGGGTAGGTCTTTTTATTGCATCAGAAGCTCGATTCTATTGAAATGGTTAAACTAGTTTCAAAACCGATATAAATAGTAATAAAATATATTACAAAAAAGGTAAAAAGTTAATTTAAAACAATCACATCAAGTAATATAAATTGCTTTTTTAAGAACAGTTTTGTGTACACTCTTTCTTCACCAATAACCCTCTGCAATTATTTTTAAAAATGCCAAAATAAAATTCTTAACAACTCTTACAGTAACGAGCCTCTAAATTATCGCAAAAATAACTGAATCAAACAAAAATAAAAACAAAAAATGGTATCTCAGATCAATAAACGTCAAGACGATAACAACGTAGTTACGTAGCAGCCAACTTAAAAATAGCTCAAAGCTCACAATAAAAATAGAGCAAAACGTACCCAAAAAAAAACGAAAAAAAAAATTGTAAAACAAATCAGTGTAAAGCAATGCAATATGAAGAAGAAAAAATAAAGCTGAAGAAAAAAATAAAAGGAAAAAACTACTATTAAACCCAAGGCGCCAACATGTCCTACAAGTGATTTATTTTTATGTGTATTTGTGGGAAGTTTTCTTGTTGTTGTTGATGTTTTTGACTAGAGCTGTTTGAAGCGAAAAAAACGCGCATCACTGTAAGCACTAAAAGGCACACATAGACAGACGAAAGAAAGACAAACACACAGCCAAATATACTAAGAGAGACACACACACGCATATGCTCTGATTGCACAACGCCCGCCAGAGACATAAACAGTTAGATCTACATGCAGAGCTAAAGAACCCCAACTGGGAGTTGCAGTAATGATGACAGATGTCATTCCATGTGTTATCGATTGCTGCATAGTTGACATGTTCGCTGTCTTGTCAACGATTTCTTTAATTTTAGTATTTTTATGTATATTTATTAATTTAAATTTTAAATTTAAATTTTAAATTTTAATTTAAACAAGGAAAAGTAGTAAAAAGAGAAGAGTAGAAAATATGTTGGACATTTAATGCGATGCGAAATAACATTTTTGAAGGAAAATTCAAAACAAAATGTATTCAAATTTAAAAAAACATTTAGTAGTTATTTTATTTTAAGTATTTCGATAATTTACTTAGCTTAAAAAAAAATAAACAAGTATATGAATTCAGTAAAATAAAGCAATTGCCTTTGTTATAAATTTAAATACTTTTTTTTTTATTTCATAGAGGTTTTTTGCTGTAGGGATTGAAAAACACAGTAATCGGTGTTTTCGATTGAATAAAAAAATCATCCCTCAACAGCCACGTTTACACACCATACAAAGTTAATTTCAGATATGACATATTTTCGAATGTACAATATTACTTATTCCAAACTCCATTCACTAAATATGGCGTATGGAGCAAAACAATACTCATTTTAAGAAGAGTGGCATTTTGAAAAGTTCCGGAAACTTTTAATCGCAATTTTAATGCTTACCCAACTTTATAATTTTATGAAACATTTTTTAATAGTTTTTAAGTGTTCTGTTATTAGATTTTAGTTTGAACTTCGTGCATTAGTTATAAATTTTAGAAGTTAAATAATTATTTTAAATTTTTTTATATAATTAATTTATTTCTGAAATGATTCCTAAACTTGATAAAATAAAAAACTTTAGTATTAAGGTATCATTTCCTTTGAATAAAAATAGTTTAATAGTTATGACGTATTTTTCGCAACTATTGCAATAATCATTTAAAATAGTCTATTAAAATTGTCAATATCACTAAAACGTTGATGCCTTTGAGATCGCATTGGGTATGCGTTACATTCAACTTTGCTGTGGAAGTCAATAAAAAAGACACAAAAACCGGCAAATTTGGCAACACTGGCTGCATGCACAGCACCAAATGCATTCGCTGATCCGGTTTATGTTGCTATTGCTGCCGCCGCTAATGTTTTTGTTTTTTTTGTGCAACCGAGAGAAATAAGACAGAGAGAGATAAAGTACGGCGCGCATTTTGAAACATTAGGATTTTATGTTTCAGCGGTTACGATGTCGACGATTTATGCTCTCTTTAGTGTGTTGTTCGGTTTGGTTCGTTTGCACAATCACCTGGACGCCTGCTGCGACGCAGTGGTCGTTCGTCGACTGCAGCGCCGCAACGTTAAATGCTACAGTGCAGTCAGTGGGAGGGTTTATAGGGTGTATGTTGTGTGGATATTTGGAAAAACTATATGGGGGAGAGAGAAACTTTTTGTGCGTTGATGGCAACAGTGCGCTAAAGCAATAAAATTTCAGCTTAAATGGCAACAAATAAAAAAGTTTCGTATTGCAATGCGATTTTTTTTTGCACAGATTAAATATCATTTACCTATTTGAATGAGGCGAAAATTCTTTTTTTTTTAATTTATACATTTTGAGAGTTTTCAACATATTTTATTAAATTTTCTTAATTTTATATAACAATGTTGATACTCTTCATGAGATGAATAAAATTAAAATGTTTTAAAAACGAGTTTAATGTAGATATACCGCACAAAAAACAAAAATTAAAAAAAAATGATATTTTTACATTAAAATAATGTAAATAATGATAAAACCATAAATTTCAATGAAGCGTAAAGTTCATTCTTGCTTAAAGCGATATATTTTCATTTTTAAGGTGTACTGAAAGGTCATAGTGAGGAAAAACATCAAATTTATTGACGCATCGGGTAGCACAAAATTCATAACCAGCTGTTTATATCGCAAACAATAAATATTTTATATATTAATAAAAAATTGTATTTTTATTTTACAGAATGTCCCACCGCCATGGATGGCATGGAACGTTTTGCATGTCCTACACCGGATTTGCAAGGACGTTACCGCTGCATAGACGATCACGTGCTGTGCGACGGTTTCATCGATTGTCCCGAGGGCGAGGATGAGGATAGAAGATCCTGCATGTTCTACAAAACGGTAAGCAATTTTGCATAATTAAATTTTAATTTTTTTTACATTATTGACATATTTGCAATTTTAAGTATTTTTACAATTTTAACATTTTTACAATTTTAAACATTTTTTAAAATTTTTAAAATTTTTAAAATTTTTAAAATTTTTAACATTTTTAACATTTTTAACATTTTTTAACATTTTTAACATTTTTAACATTTTTAACATTTTTAACATTTTTAACATTTTTAACATTTTTAACATTTTTAACATTTTTAACATTTTTAACATTTTTAACATTTTTAACATTTTTAACATTTTTAACATTTTTAACATTTTTAACATTTTTAACATTTTTAACATTTTTAACATTTTTAACATTTTTAACATTTTTAACATTTTTAACATTTTTAACATTTTTAACATTTTTAACATTTTTAACATTTTTAACATTTTTAAAATTTTTAACATTTTTAACATTTTTAACATTTTTAACATTTTTAACATTTTTAACATTTTTACATTTTTAACATTTTTAACATTTTTACAATTTTAAACATTTTTAACATTTTTAACATTTTTAACATTTTTAACATTTTTAACATTTTTAACATTTTTAACATTTTTAACATTTTTAACATTTTTAACATTTTTAACATTATTAACATTTTTAACATTTTTAACATTTTTAACATTTTTAACATTTTTAACGTTTTTAACATTTTTAACATTTTTAACATTTTTAACATTTTTAACATTTTTAACATTTTTAACATTTTTAACATTTTTAACATTTTTAACATTTTTAACATTTTTAAGATTTTTAACATTTTTAAGATTTTTAACATTTTTAACATTTTTAACATTTTTAATATTTTTAACATTTTTAACCTTTCTAACATTTTTAACATTTATAACATTTTTGACATTATTAAACTTTTAACATTTTTAGCATTTTAAACATTTTAATATTATTTTATTTAAAACTTTTTATATATTTTACATTTTATTAACATTTTAAACCTTTTTAACATTTTGCAATTTTCTTTACAGACGAAAGCTCACCTGGATGTGTTGGCCGATGCGCTGCTGCGATGGGCGAGAGGACGTTAAAACCAGCCACACGCCCACTTTTCCCAACAACACACAAATCACCACCTCAACAGCCACGCCCACTACTCAACTATTAGCAACTAAGCAGCTGATCAGTTGAACAATTCAATCAGTTTCAACTGAGGAGATACGAACTGAAGACACGAACGAAGGAACGAGCGCAAAAACAAAAAATAAAAAAAACGACAAAATATACGAAAAGTAAGTGAAAGAATTAAAGTGAAAATGAGTTATGTAGAAAATAAATATAAAATATAAATTAATTAAAAATTATCGTAAAATATATATATAAAAAATGAAAATTATTCTTAACTTAATTCTTAATTATTATTATTAATATTAATTTCATTTCAACATTCATGTATAACAATTATGTGCAATTTGAAGAAATTCCAAACTACGAACTAAACGTTGAATGTATTTCAAAGAAAATTCAAAAGTGAACATAACCCAAAACCTATTTAATAATTCTATGTAAAAAGTAAATTAACAGAAAAAACATATGTATTGTATTTAAAATTACGCAAAATCTAAAAATAAAATTAAAACATTTAAAGACTTACTTTCGATATTAATTGAAAACATTAAAAACAATTGAATGAAAACCAGAAAACCAAAAAAAATCAAAAATTGATATTTTAATTGTTTCGTATATTGAAGAAAACTTTATTAATTAATTACTTAAAGCATATGTAAAAAAAATCAATTAATAGTGAGCAAAACTTATTAAGTGTTATTTAATTGTTTTCAATTTTATGAACATTTATGCGCATTATTTTTGCAAAATATTCAAATGTAAAATTTAACAATAAATTATATAGTTTTAAACAAAAAAAAAAAAATATAACTTAAATTAAATTAACTAATGACTGGCGCAGTAGCAAACAACAAAAATAAAACAAAAAATTTATATATAAGAAACACATAAATATTTTCAGTTAAATGCATTTTTATTTGAAACTAATGTTCTGTTTTTAATTTAATAATTTATAAAAATTTTTAAATTTTAATTTACTCTAGGCAAAATAAACGAGTAAATTGCTAACTCTCATTACTCGTTGATAATATAAAGCGTACGTTACTCGTTGATTTTGTTGATTTATTCAAACTGGTTACTTAGAGTGTTCGGTGTTGTACATAAACAAGCTGTTTTTAAATGTATAAAATAACGAGTAAATTACATGCTAACGTTCAATTCGTTAAGGTCACGATACTATTTGATTAAGTTATATAATTTTTATCTACAAATTAGTAATGAACGCTATTAAAATGTTTAAAATCTATTCAAATAACGAGTAATAATTTATTTAACTTTTTAAAAATGCAACGAGTACGGTAACTGGTCAATTAATGTTTGATAAAAAGAAACATTTATAAAAATTTAAAAATAAAGTACTAAAATTAAAAGTATAGCATAATTTGAATAAAACAAAACTTCTTTTTAACATTTACTAAATGTTTGTAATTCACTCGTTACATTCAAATGAATTCGCTGTGAGCATAAATGTTATAAATTGCCTACTTTATGATTGCAACTGAACTCGTTATGACTACTAAAATTTTAATAATTATATAATTTAAAAAGGCGTAATATGTAACGAGTTATAATACTATTAAACTTTAAAAATGTCAAATTCACGCTACTCGTTGTTTATATTAATCTTTAAAATGTAATAATAAAAAGTATTTTATTCGATTGTTTGAAAACAAAATCAACGTAACGAGTATTTATTACAACCATTTACATAGTAACGAGTACAGTAACTAGTCAAATATTATAACGAGTAAGCCCAAAACTCTACTTTAAAATATAGTTTAATATTTTAAAATTTAAAGTTATTTACGCTTTACTAAATGCTCAGAATTTACTCGTTACTTTCAATTTACTCGCTGCAATATACTTGCTAATATTTATCGCATTAATTAAGCTCTCAACTATTTACGTTCTCAAAATTAATATATTACGATATACATATTTTTAACATTATTTGAATGTTATTTACTCAATACATAAAAATTAACTCGATATAAAATTAACTGTTTATAATTGGCATATTTTAAATTCGTTGTAAAAATTAGTGAATTACAAAATAGTTTTAACTGTATTTAATGTTCGTAATTTACTCGTTACATTTAAATTTGCTCGCTGAAAGTAAATTTTACAAATTAATCGATTCTTTTGAGTTCACAACTAGAAAACAATGTGCTACAGCATCAGTTTAATAGGCACTCATTATTTTGTATTTACTCGTTACGGTAAAATGCACTCAGTTAAAAGATAATATGTTTTTAATTAGCTTATTTTGAGCTCATTATAAAAATGAGTTTACTACAACGTCAACGTACTATACTCGTTACTTTCAAATCGACCCGCTTACATTAATTCGTTGATTTTTGGCAAGAATTTTAAATTACAACGTCAATTTAACATTGTTTAAATATTTAAAATTTACTCGTTACATTTAAGTTTACTCGCCAAAACGATAAATTCTCTATTTTGAGCTAGTTTTAAAAACAATTTAATGGTATTTCAATGTTAATATATTACTCGTTATATTCAAATTTACTCGCTAAAAACATAATGGTTTTTTTCGCTTATTATTTGTGCGCAAATACATAATTTGTAAAAATTATTGTATTTCAACGTAAATTTGACAATATTTCAGTATTTATAATTTACTCGTTACATTAAAATTCACTCGCTAAAAAGGTAAAATCGCTATTTTTTAGATCGTTATAAAAATTAATATATTTTAACATCCATTTAACGGTATTTTAATTTTTAAATTAACTCGTTACATTCAAATTTACACGCTGAAAATACAATTGTTAATAATTTGTTTATTTTGAGCACACAAATATACTATTTATACAAATTATTAAATTACGACGTCAACTGAATATTATACAAAAATTTATAATTTACTCGTTACATTTAAAATTACTCGCTAAACATATAATGGTTTTCATTTCGCTTATTTTGAGCTCGCAATACACTCGTTAATGATTTTGTATGTCAAATTTTAATGTTGTGTTCTATAGAAAGTTACTCGTTATAATTACAACGAGTGCATTGTATATTAGCATTTTTTTTGTTTGTTTTTTACTTATTTTTATTTTATTTTTTTATTTCAAATTGTATAAATTAAATAATAAATAAAATGGAAACAATTCTCATGGATGAGGCAGCTATTGTAGATAAGTTGAAATTTTAATAAACTATTTTAGTAATTTAACCAAAATATATAAAAACCAATAATATACAACCAACAAGAGAAAAAAAGAAATGCTTTACAAAAAAGCTAAATTAAAAGTAATTATTATGATAAACTGATGTTGATGATTAATTCAAAAAATATAAAGAGTTGCAAAAAGTAATTCATTCAATATGCAAGAATTCATCACCGACATGCAATGCATTTTTAATTCGTTGACAAAAAAATCATTAAAACAATTATTATAAAAACTAAAATAAATTCTATAAAAACAAAAAAATACTGTAATAACTACAAATGTTTGACAACAAAGCTGTAATATATAAAAAAATAGCAATTTCAAAAATCGAAGCCAATTATGTTAGTTCTAAATATAAACTAGCTAATTATTAATTAAAATTATTTTTTTTAACTTTATTATTTCATCTACAATTAAAAGTATTTAAGATTTAAACTTGAAGCATATTATGCTATTTTGATTTTTTTTAACTGTACATAATTTAAAGCTTTTTATACAAACTGTTAATAATTTTTAATTAATTTAATTAAAAGTATCTAAAAAATTTAATTTTATTTTTAGTTTTTTTTATATTTTATTTTTAAAATTTAAAATTATAAAAAATGTAACAACTACAACTGCAAAATTAAAAAGAGCTTTGGCAACAAACGCAAAATCTGCAGACAGTTTTACATGCAACACTAAAAAAAAATCTACAAAACAATCAATTATTATAAATCAAACACAGGAAAAATAAATGTTGTGCTTTGTTTTGTTAGCGCTAAAAAATGAAAAATGTTTAAATGAAAAATATAAATAATATTTAAATTTTTGTTGAAATTTTTATTTAAAACCTGATTAAACGGTAAAAGAGATCATGAGCATGCATGCTACTCGTTATTATCAATGCTATGCACTCGTTAGAGTGGCTACATCGCTCGTTGCTTTCGAAATATGAAAGCTCATGCTGTAAAGGTTCTCTCTAATGCTTGCATAAATAGCTTTAATATTAATTGTGCTTTAAATTCAATATTTTTTATTATATGAAATTTTAATTTTTAGCAACTTAATTTTGATACAAAAATTTACTTGAATTTATTAAACTTTAATTTGTTTTATTTAATTTTACTAAGAAAAGTGTATAATTAAATAACGAGTAGTTTTCTTTTCGAGTTTTTTTTTATACATTTCTAAAAAAAACAGCTATAAATATTAATGAAAAGAAACCCACCTTAAAACCTTAAAAATTACTACTGAAAATAAATACATACTACAAATAAGAAAACAAAAACTTCTACTTTAAAAAAAAAAATCTGTGGCTAATTAAAGTAACGAGTAGTGTGTAGTGGAAGAAGAGAAAGCAGTAATATTTAAAAAAAATGTTAAAAATAAAAACCTACCAATGAAATTACATAGAAAATAAAATAAACTACTACATTCAAAATAAAATTTCAAGCAAAACATAATATCGAAATAAATTACAGTAAAATAAATTACACTTAAAAAAATAAAAAAAAATTCAGCTAAATTAAAAATAAAAAAAAACATTTAAAGATATACACAAAAATATATTTTTGGCCTATTTTTATAACAACATTAAGAAGCTAACAGTACACAGTAAAAAAAATAAACAAAAACTAAAAAAAATCTCAACTGAAAACGTTTTAAATTACATTTCTTTCAAAGTGACGAGTAGCACATAAAACAGCGAGTAGCAGCAGCAAGTTTAGCGAGTAGCAAATAAAAATGCTCTCATTAAAAATGTAAATATATGAATGTTAAAGTAAAAAATGCAATATTAATAAAAAGTAAAAGACAAATGTTGCTAGAGGCAACATTTTCAAAGCACTTTTATTCATAATTTATTTTTTTTCGTTTTTTAATTTGTTAAAAAATTTAAATATTTTAATAATTTTAATATTCACATAATTTTCTAATTTTAGTTATATTATTTAAATAATTTTATATTTTCTTCATGTACTATAATTATATTTAAATTGTATATTTTAAAATAATTTAATTTTTCAATACTGTAAAAATTGTATATACTTATTAAAATAACAGTAGTGTTTTGCAATTTTAGTTGCCTTTTTACTTAATTTCTAATAAAAAGTATTAAATATAAAAAAAAAACTATTATACAAAAAAACCAAATTGAAATCAAAAATTCAGAAAATGTGAAAATAAAACTGCTTCAAATGATAACTAAACAAATTCAATTACTGTTAAACTTTTAACCATGCGTTAAAATTATTATTATTATTAATAATAATAAAAAATTAAATAAATTGTTACATGCTACATGGTAAATATTACATAAAACATACACACAAAACAAACATTTTACATTGTACAACAAACAAAAAACATTCAACGAAAATCCCCAAAAGCAACCAAATTATTTGTATTTGTATATTGTATAGCATATGTTAGGGCGCGCAAAAGTGTATTCAAATATCTAAATAATTTTTTTTTTGATTTTAATAAATATTTGATTTTGAACTGTTTTAATAAACAAAAATATAACCTTTTTTTAAGTATTTTATTTAGTAAAAATAAAGCTTTTAAAGTATTTGTATGTACAAGCTTTAATGAAGCTTTTTCTTAAAGAAAAGCTTTTTTTATTAATATTTTAAAATCGTTTTTATTTATGTAAGTAATAAAAGTTTTTTAAGCTAAGCTCTTTTAAAAACTTTTTAAATTAAACTTTTTAAAAAGCTTTTTTATTTAAATTATTTTAAAAGTGGTTTTAATTAAGCTTTTTTAAAAAATTTCGACTTATGTTTTTTTTTAAAAGCTTTTATGTTAAGCTTTATAAAGATAAACTTATTAAAAGCTTTTAAAAGTAAAGCTTTTGTAAAATATTATTATAAAAATATTTTAAAACTCAACTTCAAAAAAGCATATAAAGTTTTTTACCAAAAACTCATTAAAAACTTTATTAAATCAAAATACTTTCACCAATTTAAAATTTTCAGGATTTTACTCATTTAAAATTACCTAAATTAGAATGTTTTAAAAGGTTTTCCGATAAAACTTTTTTTTTAAAAGCTTTATATTTATTTTATAATTTATTGTATATTTTTTTTGCTAAATTCAAACTAAACCTTTCCTTTTGCGCGTCACTCATCATATTCACATTTTAAACAAAGTATTTAAATAATAACGAAATATTAGATATTCTAGAAACTGATAACACACATAACAAATCTAAAATATAAAACACTTTTAAAATTAAGTAAAGTTTAATACTGAAAATACATCTAAACAGCAACACTCACCACAAACACATACATGAATATAAATATATAGTACATAAATAGAGTACCATTTAAAAAACAACAACAACATGAAAAATTACAACAATAAATACAACAACAAAAAAATACTCGAAACTCTTTTCTTTATTTCTATCACAGTTTTTGGTTTACTTGACTTTTCTATATTTTTCGTTTCACAGTATCGCAAACTTCTAAAACTCTTCTCTACTTTTTAGCTCCTTTCTCTGGCCATCGATAATTATAACAGCAAGGATTTTTTTTATATGATTTTTAAAAGCATTTTTCAAGAATTATTTACAAAGCTTTGCAATTGAGGGGCTTACAAGCTTTCAACAACCAACTTTTTTTTTCTGAAACAAGATTTTCTTGAAAAAGATTTTAAATCCTTTTACTTGAAAAAGATTTGAAAGCTTTTTATATGAAAAATATTTTTCTTGAAAAATCTTTTGACGTTTTTAGCTGAAAAATATTTTAAAGCTTTATACTTAAAAAAATTTTAAAATTTATAAAGCTTTTAAAGCTTTAAACTTTTTAAAAACATTAAAAAGCTTTAAACTTTTTAAAAACTTTAAAAAGCTTTAAACTTTTTAAAAACTTTAAAAAGCTTTAAACTTTCTAAAAACTTTAAAAAGCTTTTAGAGCTTTAACTTTAAAAACCTTTTGAAAAAATTTAAAAAGCTTTTAAAGCTTTAAACTTTTTAAAAACATTAAAAAGCTTTAAACTTTTTAAAAACTTTAAAAAGCTTTACACTTTTTAAAAACTTTAAAAAGCTTTAAACTTTCTAAAAACTTTAAAAAGCTTTTAGAGCTTTAACTTTAAAAACCTTTTGAACATTTTTTAACTTAAAAAAGTTTGAACATTAAAAAGCGTTTAGCTTTGAAAAGATTTTAAGATTAAATAGCTTTTAAGAATAAAAAGCTTTTAACTTTAAAAATCTTTAAAGATTAAAAGCTTTTATCTTTCGAAAGCTTTTAGGATTAAAAAGCCTTTAAAGATTTTAAGATAAAAAAACGCTTTTAAAGCTTTTAACTTTAAAAAGCTTTTAAAGCCTTTAACTTTCAAAAGCTATTAAGATTACAAAGTTTTTAATAAGTTTAACTATAAAAAGCTTTTACCTTTAAAAAGCTTTTAACTTAAAGAAAGCTTTTAACCTTAAACAAATTTTAAAGTTGTTAACTTGAAAAATATTTTAAAGATATTAACTTTAAAAAGCTTTTTAATCTTTTAACTCTGAAATGCTTATTTCTTAATTCTTTACAAACACTTTTTTTTTTTCAAGTAAAAACTTTTAAATATTATTCATGTAATAAAAATGATGAATGTTTTTTCAGCATTATTTTTAATTTAACCTTTTTTTTGTGAAAATGAACACAGTCTTATTCACTTATTTCACATAATGTTTGCAATAACCTACTTTAAAACTACTAGTCAAAAATAACCCTTAAAAATGGAAGCAATGTCTTACGTTTTTAATTTAATTTGTGTTAATTGTAGAACATTATGATTATTTATAGAAGAAATTTAAAACTTAAGTTTAACATAAAAATTAAAAATATTTATGATTTCATAATTAATTTTATTTCAATTAATTTCAAAAAATTTAAGTAATTCCACAAAAAGGGTATTTATTCTGAACTTTTGCAAAGTATATACAAAATTTCCCAACACTTTTTTTAGAAAAAAAATCTTTATAATTTTATTCAAATGGTTACAATTTGAAGTTTATTTAAACTTTTTTTTAATGACAAATTTATGTTTTATTTTACTCAATATACATTTATTAGTTAATTGATGAGGAACAACATTCAAATTTGGCTTAACATAATTTCAAGATTTCTGACCGGTTTATAAATAATAAAAAAATTAAATTCAGTGACTATAATTAAAAATATAATTTTAGTACTTTAATATTATTTAAATTTATTGCAATTTAGTGATTTTTATATTTTTATAATATTAAAAAATGTTTCACAATATTGTTTTTTTTTTTGTTTGTTTTATTAACTATCACTACAAAAAAAAAGCATTTCATATATTAGATTTTTGTATTATTAAAAAACACTCTTATGTGTTTTGCATAAATATTTAACAAATTGAAGATTTATAAGTTTATTAAACAACGCATAATTCAAACATAATTAAATAATGTAAACGCAGTCGAAAATAAACAAAAAATGTACTAAAATTCAGCAGTCTATAAAAAATATTAAATATGCATAATATTGTGCCATTTTGAACTTCTTAAAGTTTAGTTAAACAAATCACTATTCAATACTCCTAAATATTCAACAAACTCGACATTCTACATACCCGTTTTTCTTCAATTAAAATTAAAATAAAAATTTCTCTGCTACAAAATCACAATGTGTAACTTTACGGCTATCCAAAAACAAAAATGATACAAATTCAGATATTTGCATTATTATTAAAAACAAGCAAACGGTTCTAATGCTGTAAATTTTGAGCAAAAATGTGCAAAAGAAAACTCAGTAAAAACTAATTTTTGTAGATTTAGGGAAATTTTGTAGACATGTAAGTTAACAAAAACCAAAAATAATATATATCAAATTTTTGGGTCTCAGTGTTGCAAATATTTGCATAGTTGGATGTTTACTGGGCAAATACTTTTAAAACAAAATAGAGCTTTTCACTGACAGTGAGTAGTGAGTGTTAAAATGTAGGAAAAAACTGTAGCTTGAAGTAGCCGTATTAGGTAGAGACTGTAGAAAGTTTAGCAAAACGGAAAAAATATTTCATATTAAAAAAAAAAGTTCTAACTGAAGTTGGAAAAAGTTTAAGAACATTAGAAAAAACATAAAATATTTAAAAAAATTTGTAATTTATGTAGTCATAAAATAAATATAAAAACCCAACAGCAGCAACAATTTAAAATGCAAACCAAATATATTAAATAAAAACTAGATGTCAATGAATTGTCTGTTTTTTTGCACTCAAACTCAATTATGAATTTAAACAAAGCATAACAAAAAAAAAATAAACATAATTATGCATATATTTTTGCAGAACCACATGGTTCACAAACAAACAAAAAAAAAATGAATAAAAAAACTCAAAAATTTTTAGTAGCAAATAATATTATTTTTGTCAGCAACCATCTTAAATGTTTAAAACAATCACAAATTAAAAAAAAAAACAATTGATATTTAAAATACATTTATTGCTTGAAAGTCATGCACATTGCTGTGTACTAAATGTTTATTTTAAACAAATATAAAATTAATAAAAAAAAAAACAAATAGTCAGACGCATTGCGTTGGTGAATTTGGGAACAGTTGCTGAGTTTTTTTTTGCACAAGTTTAGGAGTTGCAAGTAGTTGTTTTTAGCGATTAGTTCTTAAAGTAGATTAATTCTTAAATCGTATCAATTATAATACTTGAAGAGAATTTTTGAAATTAAAAAAAATATGTTCCAAAATAGCTTTTAAAAATTTTCTAAAAATCACTTAGAGGTTATACAAGTAAAAGCTTTCTTAACTTTTACCAGTAAAAATCTGTATAACTTTTCTAAGTTTAGTTTTTTATTATTTAAAGCTTTCAAAAGCTTCTTTAATATTAAGTTTTTGCTAATTAAGCTTTCTTTATTTTTATAACAATTTCAAAAGCTTTAATTAATGAACGCTTTATAAAGCTTTAACTAATAAACGCTTTAAAAAGCTTTAATTAATAAAAGCCATTAAAAAGCTTTAATTAATAAAAGCCATTAAAAAGCTCTAATTAATAAATGCCATTAAAAAGCTTTAATTAATAAAAGCCTTCAAGAGCTACAATTAATAATGGATTCCAAATTTTTAATCAAAGAAAAGCTTTCAAAAGCTTTAATTAATAAACACTTCCTAAAGCTTTAATTAATAAACACTTCCTAAAGCTTTAATTAATAAAAGCTTTCAAAGCTTCAATTAGTAAAATCTTTCAAATACTTCAATTAGTAAAAGCTTTGAAAAGCTTTAATTAGTTAAAGCTTTGAAAAGCTTTACTTGTAAAAAGCTTTCAAAAAGCTTTAATTATTAAAAGCTTTCAAAAGCTATAATTATTAAAAGCTTCTAAAGCTTTAATGGTAACGCTTTCAAAAGATTTAATTATTAAAAGCTTTCAAAAGCTTTAATTATTAAAAGCTTCTAAAGCTTTAATTAGTAAAGCATTCAAAAGCTTTAATTATTAAAAACTTTCAAAAAGCTTTAATTACTAAAAGCTTTCAAAAGCTTTAAATACTAAAAGTTTTTAAAAGCTTAAATTACTAAAAGCTTGCAAAAGCTCTAATTAGTAAAATGTTTCAATAGCTTTAAAATGCTAGCAATCTTTCGACTGTTATTGATAACGAGTCAAGTATTTTTAAAAAATTATATTTATGAAATAGTTTTAAGAAAGTGCCTCTTGAATTCAAGCATTTACAATGGAGGCTGAATATAAATGCCGTTTAACTTTAACCAGATACGTAAAATCAGTAAAAAATTTATATATGATAATAAAAGCTGCAAAAGCTACAAACTCCAAAGTTGCCTTTAATTATAGCAGGTGGTGCCAAATGTTGACTGTGACATTTTGCAAAATATTTAAATAGCAACATATTTACAAACATTAGAGAATACAAACAAAAAACATTTACAGAAAAAAAAACATTTGCAGACAAACTTTACAGTGAAATGTGCACTCAAATTGACACCCGGAGCCACTGCGTTAATTCAATGTAACTTATATAAAAACTAATAAAAAAAAAAGAATAATTAAAAAACTTTGCAGCTTTTGATATTGTTAATAAAAATGCAGTAGACAAAAATTGAAAAACTAATCCAATTAAAACACATATTAAGTTAAAGTCATTTATATTCATTTTGTATGCGGACTCAAGTCGTACTTGCAAAGTACAAAAAGCAGATTTAATGATCAGGACTTTAGCAGCAATTATAACTGCGGTTGCGCTGCTGTTAAAATCACATTTAAATATTGCATAATTTTAGGCTTAGTTTTAAGTGTAATGAGGATAGCTTCTCAGAAGCTGTAATGCGTAACAAAAGCTTGCAAAATGCCGCAGTTCAAAATTAATTACTTAGCAAAATTATAGAAGAGGAAATTTTAATGTGAAATTAAAATAAAGCATTTTCTTTAAAGATAATGCAAAAGTCTGAAAGTTTAACACATAAATAATAGAAAAGGCGTATGAGCTTCATACACTTCATAGTACAAAGTTGCATTGTTTTTTTTTTGTGCAATACATATAACTGAATTTTTTCGTTGTATTTTTAATTACTATTTATTGAAATTTGCAACAAAAAAAAACTATAGTTTTTTTAACAAAGCTTTTAAAGCGCACTCTTTTGCCATGCATTTTCTTTTGGTTTATTCTGCAGCATATAATACTTAAAAACTTTTCTCAAACTTTTCATGTCCTGCAACATGTCATGTGGACCCATCTTAAGTGGGTGTCACGCACTCGGTTCATTGTTTCAAGAAAGTTTCTTTGGAGAGTGCTAAGTGAGAAAATAATTTGTCGCTATTTAGACGCCATGAGTTCGAAAATAAGTTTTTCATGATTTTTCATTTAGATGAAAATATCATAAACTTTGTACAAAAACGTTGGAAAAAATATAGATTACAAAAGTTTTTTGTGCAAAAAAATTTCAAGAATTCGAAACACTTTATACTTTATTTTTTCAGATAATTTTAGATATTTTATATTTTTGAGAGACTGCTGAAAAAATCTCTATATATTGTTATATGTTTTAAGTTTTAAGTTTAAAAATTGCAAAATTATTTCTAGTTGTCGTTAACAGATATATTTAAAGAGTGTCCATTTAAAAGTCAATAATTTCAGTTTTTATTAACAAAAGAAACAAACAAATTAAATTTAGCCTTACCATGATTAATTTTGTTACACGATTAGTTTTCTCGAAAAATATTTCAAAGTAAACATTGTTTTTTTTTTTTTTAAATGATATGTAAAAAATTATTTTGTTCAAAAATATATACCTTTTACACGCAATGAAAAAAACACATTCCTTATAGAGGCAAAAGGACTTCGTTCGTGGATTTCTTTTACGGGTAAAGAACAGAATATTTATTTAGTTTTTATTAAGTTTTTTTTACTTTTTTATTGATTTGTTCTTTTATTTTTTTATTTTTTATTAGTTTTGTTATTTATTTATATTAAAATGTTTTTATTTATTTTAAAATTTATTTATTTTTTAATTATATTTATTCATAATTGTTTTTTTTTATAATATTTCATTGTCCGTCCTCTGTTTGAATATATATCTCATATATATGACTAATAAATATACCATTTCTACAAACAGCCGCTTATAGAAAAAGCCATATCTGAAAAAGAATTTGAAGATTTTATTACGAGCATTCGTTTGAGTGTTACAGTTTTGAATGTTACAGCTTGAAGTAACAGTTTGAGGATTTTTCTCTTAGAATCTTACAGTTTGAAAATGCCTGAGAATTGCTCCCAGTGATATGCTACATTCTAAGTAAATTTATTTTTTATTTAAGTTTTCATTTTGACACAAAAAATATTTTACCTTTAACATTAAAGTCATATGCATTTGTCGCAAAAGTATTTCGATATTTTTAGAAAAAAAAAATGTTCCATAAAGTAGTTTTTTTAATATAATTCTTAAGACATGCAGAATTGTCCTAATGTTACCTTTCAAAAAAATTCAAATAGTATTTTAACAAAAAGTATTGAAAACAGAACGCAAAGCTCTAAGAGATTTGTAATTCTAGTTTTCAATTATAAAATAAATACTATATAACAAATCAAATGATAATAAGAGCTCCTCAAGCCTATTTATGCACATAAATAGCTTAAAAAATGATTTTCTCGAATGCAATTTATTTTTATTTTTAAGCTTTAAATATTACAGTACATTTATGAGTTATTTAAAAATTTTACGTTAAAATTTTTGAGTTCCCAATTGAACTAGAAAACTTTCCAATATAATATTTTGAGTTCCCAATTCAGGTACAACACCTTCCAACCCAAGTAAATATATGAAAAACATAATTTCAAAATCTTTGAAACACTAGTATTATTAATTTTATGTTAGTTTTTATAGTACTTCTAATACATTTTCCGCATCTATTGCACTCAAACTGTTGCGCTCTAGCACGCTGCTCTCTTTCACATTCGCTTTTTCTCTCTCTCCCAAAACACCCACACCCAGCCTTAGTGCATACACAAACCGCTCACTCAACATAGCGCATGCAACAACCTCAAATATGAACCTGCAAAATGCGCGCAATGCAACAACAATGCAATTAATATAGATAAGCAATTTTATATAAATACCAACAAATATTTATATAAATATATTTAAAATACAAAATTTTATTTTTATTTTCACACACTTAAGAATTTGCTAAAAAATTTATCTTTTGAAAGCTTTATACAATTTCAATTAACACAAAAAAAAGCACAGACGCTACAAAATCGAACGAATTTCATGCAGAGAGAATCAACCTACAAAAAAAAAGCAATTAAGCTATACATTTTTGTCATATAACACAAAAAATAATATAGAAAACAAAAACAAATTACAAAATTAAACTAATTCAAAATTTGCACGAAAAACTAATCCAATAAAAAATGTTTCAAATTAAATTTTTAAAATTGTTATATAATAAAAATATATAAAAACAGCAACTACAATCCAAAAGCAAAGCACTCAAATTTAAATTTCGTCAGTTTTCTTTTATTTTTTACTATTTCAAAAAAATTATAAAATAAAAATTATAAAATTTCAACAGGTATTTATTGAAAGGTTAAAAAAAATACTATTATATAAAAATATTATGATATTAAAATTAGTTTTTAGGCGTATTTTTATGAAATTTAACTATTTTGCACTTTTTGCACCAAATGTGATAAGAAAACAAAAAACCTAAAAATTTATAAATTATTATAATGCCACGCACCGTAATTGCACTTAAATATTTATTTCGTTTAGAAATAAAAAAAAACACAAAACACTTTTTGAATCCATGTGAATATGCACAGTATTTTTTTTTTTATACATTATCGAAAAAATGCACATTTTTGTGTTTTGTAGTCTTTTTTGATTTTTTTTATTAGCATTTAGCAGCACAATTTTCGAGTACTTAACTATTGTACATACAGCAAAAAAAACACCTCAAATTTAATATATATGAATTTTAAAATTAAATGTTTAAATAACTAAAATAAATGTTTGCATAAATTTATGAAAAAAAAAAATTAAATGCAAAAAATCAATTTGAATTTTATATTGTTTATTATTTAGTTTAAAAAAAAAATATTTTATTTTATTTTTTTATATTATATTTAATTTAATATTTCATGATTCGATTTATGATATTTGGAATTCCAAAGAGCTTTTAATTGCAACAAGTTTTACTGATATTTAATTGAATTTCATTGAACTCTTTCAATTGAATTTCAAATGTTTTGTGTAATCTACTCCAAAGAGCTTTTGTTCAATTTCTATTACCTAATGAGTTCTAACCTTAAAAGCTTGCAAATGCAAAAGCTTCGTCAACATTATTTTATTTAGTTCAAATTAAAGCTAATTTCACCGACAAAAAAAAAGAATTGCATTCACAAATAAATTCAAAAGCTTTCTTCAATGGCAGAGCTTTTTTGCTTAATCAAATACACATTTATCTACAAATAGAGATTTAGTTCTATTGCATGTTTTCAATAGAATTCGAATTCTAAATAAATTGTTTCCACAAATTATTTTTGCGAGAAAAAAGCTTTATAGATAAAATGAAAATAAAGCTTTTTATTCTTTCAAATATAATTTGTGAAAACAATTTATTTTGAATATATTTAGAAATGGCCTAAAGATGCTTAGGTTTTTAACGAGCTTTTGATCTATTTCAACTGTAAAATGCATACATGACAACGGAACCCATAAGCTCAACAAAAGTATATATTTCACTTTATAATAATTTATATATAAGGCAGGTCTTAATAAATATTCTCACAAATTATGTTTGGAAGAAAAAAGCTATGTTTTATACAAAGCTTTATTTCCAAAAATAATTTGTGGAAATATTTATTTAGAATTGCCTAGAGTATGAAAACGAAAATGCATTAAATGCATTGCAGAGCTTTTTTTTATAAATTAATGTGAAGCTTTGTCTACAAAAATAATTATAAATCTAAAAATGTTCAACTAAATTCAGCACCAACTCGTACTAAAGTAGTTTATAAGTTCAAAAGCTCATCAAAAAATAAAAATCCAAATTTAAATACAAAAACTTTCATGTTGAAGAGCTTTTTTGTTAAATATAGTGGAACATTTTGCACTGAATTCAGCACAAACTTGTACTAAAGTAGTGTTCAAGTTCAAAAGCTCATCAAAAAACAAAAATACAAATTTGAATACAAAAACTTAAAATTTATAGAGATTTTTTGTTGAATATAGAAGAAATTTGTCTAAAAAACTAACTTTTTATGTATTTCGAATGGTTTTAATTGAATTTCAGTTGAAATTTATATCACAAAAGATTCTAAATTAAAAGCAAAGTTAAAAATGTATATTTCAATTCAAAATTAAACTATTTTTAACAAAAAAACACCAAATTATAAAGTTTTTTAACACAGATTATTAAAAAAAAAACAAATACTAAAGCTCTGAAGCGTTAAAGAGCTTTTTCGTTAAATATTGTAGATCTTTATCTACAAAAAGAGCTTTAAGTATATCAAATGTTGTTAACTGAATTCAAACCAAACTTTTACTACAAAAGTATACAAAATGCATATTTTTGTTGAAAATGAAATTCTAAAAAAAAACAACTAATTGCCATCACATATTAATGCAAAAGCTTACGTGCGTTGAAAAGCTTTTGCATGAAATGTATAATACATTCGTCAACACAATCAGCCCAATTCTAAATAAATACTCCCACAAATATTTGGGAAAAATTGTTGGGAGAAAAAGCTTTGTATGTTAATTCAATACAAAGCTTTTTCCCCCAACAAGTTCTCCCAAATATTTTTGGGAATATTTATTTAGAATTGGGCTTATTGAGCTATAGGTCTTTGAATGAATTTAACATTCTGTGTAAACTGTTACCATTATTTAAATTCAAAAGCTCATGCAAAAATGTAATTTTAAGTTCAAAATAAAATATAAATTTACCGAAAAATAAAAAGCCCTAAAAAAGCTCTTTTCAGTTAATGAAGTTTTACAAGTAAAAATTTCACACTATTGAATTCTATTCATTTAATTCTGAACAATTTCATGTTTTGTACTGAGCTTTTTATATATCTCAAAAACTTTCAACACAAAAGTTTAAAAATCAAAAGCTCGTCAAGGAAATTATTTTACAGTTCAAATAATGCATGCATTTTGAAGATTTTGAAAATTCGTCTTCTTTTAATTCTACGCAAATGAGCTTTTTTATATATAAAAATTGAAAAATCATAATTTAATAGCTATATTTATTTAAAAGCTTTCATGAGCCAAGACGAAGCTTAATTTCAATCAAATCTTTATGTACATTTAAAAGATTAGGAAGTAAAAAGTAAACTTCTTGTTTTACTGCATATGCAACTAAAAGCAAAAAATCTGCTACATTACAACTAATGTTCGTTTTTATTTTATTTTCTTTTTTTCATATTTTTTATTTTGTTTTATTAAAACTTTTAGAAAATAATAAAAATTATTATTTATTTTCTAACAAAAAAAAAAGCAGTCACGTGTACCTTAAAAACTAAAAAAAAAAACAAATCTGCATAACTCATAAAGCAGACAAAATAAATTAAAAAAAAGAAACATAATTAAATAAATTGGCTACAAACAGCTCTTCAAACATGAAAAATATTTTTTGAATGCTATTAAAATTTCAGCTAAATTTCTTGAAAACATCACAAAAAGCTATACAAACTCCGTCCTACTAACAGTTAAAACCTAAAAGAAAAGACATAAATTAAAAAGTTTAATTTTCCATTTCATGCAGCAAGTGAATGAAAAGAGTTAGAGTCTATGTAAAAGATTAAAGTAAAACAGTATTAATTAAAAAATTAAGCATTTGAAAAGCATATTTTATTTGAAGAAATTTCAGAAATTAAATAAACCTTAAATATATTCAAAACCACTTTAATTTCAAAAAGTTTTAAAGCAAATAAACAAAAATTAAAATAAAACCCTTGAAACGCTTTGCAAAGGACGCCTTCAAAAGCATCAAAATAATTCCTAAAAAATAAAAATAAAACTACAAAAAATATTAAATGTTAGCAAAAGCTGCAAAATCCAACCAAAAGACAAATGAAAGCGTTAAAAAAAGCTTTTTTTATAGATGGTGTTTAAAAGTATGAAATGTTAATGTGCCGAAATTAAATAAAATATATTAAAATATATATAGTTTATAACATTTACAGAATGCTAAATATATATTTAATTAATATTATTTAAACCTACAAAAAATTAAATTTAATATTCACACCATTTGCACTTAGAGCCGCAAAACTCTACTAAATGTTGTAATTTTTTGCACGCTCCCAACAAATAACCTTGCACTTATTTTACACAAAAAACAAAAAAGTAAATATTTTAATGTTACTTATTATACATAGCAATTATATAAATATATTACATAGTTATAATATAAAAATATAACCCATTTAAATGCACAATTTATAATTTATTTATTATACTTAAAAAAAGAAATATTATAAAATTAATACCTAATATTAGCAATTATACAAAAAAAAAAAAGTTAAAATGAAAAAACTTTATATAAATTTATGAATTTTTGCACATTTTAAAACAGTTAACGTATTTTCTAGTAGTTGTAAAAAATAATAAAATCCACACCACAATTTGCACAATCCTCACAATCTGAATACTGTAGGTATTGCTTCAAATTCGCATTGAGTATAATTCATAGTAGGAAATAGTTTTGAAAGCATTATTATTTTTCACTTTTCTAAGAATTTCGAGTATTTACCAGAGTGTTTACTAAATTCCAATAGTAAATTTGCTACTCTTTTTTGTAATTTAAAATGTTGTTGTAACATGGTTATTCGATTCCAAAAAAAAAAAATAAAAATAAACTTTATGTGTTAAGCTCGTTATTAAAGTAATTTATTTATTTCGATAAGATGTGTTCACATTCCGATTATTAAAATTCGTAAAATTGCCTAATTTAATAAATATTTTTTTTATTAAATGATAATTAATTGGACTGTAATAATTATAAAATTGCTTATTTCAATAATATTTTGCATAATTTGGTTAATTTATTCAATTATTAAAATTTATTTCGATAATTATTTCGTATATTTCGATAAATAATTTGCATATTTTAAAATATAATTTGCATATTTCGATAAATAATTTGCATATTTCGATATATAATTTGCATATTTCGATAAATAATTGCATATTTCGATATATAATTTGCATATTTCGATAAATAATTGCATATTTCGATATATTATTTGCATATTTCGATAAATAATTTGCATATTTGGATCGATTTACATATTCCGATGGATTTACATATTTCGATAAATAATTTGCATATTTCGATATATAATTTGCATATTTTGATATATTATTTGCATATTTCGATATATAATTTGCATATTTCGATATATATTTTGCGCACTTCGTTAAATAATTTGTATATTTCGATATATAATTTGCATAATTCGATAAATAATTTGAATATTTCGATATACAATTTACATATTTCGATCAATTATTTGCATTTTTCGATAAATAATTTGCATATTTTGATATATTGTTTGCATATTTCGATAAATAATTTGCATATTTCGATAAATATCTTGCATATTTTGATCGATTTGCATATTTCGATGGATTTGAATATTTCGATAAATAATTGCATATTTCGATACATAATTTACATATTTCGATAAATAATTTGCATATTTATATATATAATTTACATATTTCAATCAATTATTTGCATTTTTCGATAAATAATTTCATATTTTGATATATAATTTGCATATTTCGACATATAATTTGCATATTTCGATAAATAATTTGCATATTTCGATAAATAATTTGCATATTTCGATAAATAATTTGCATATTTCGATAAATAATTTGCATATTTGGATCGATTTGCATATTTCGATGGATTTGCATATTTCGATAAATAATTTGCATATTTCGATATATAATTTGCATATTTCGATATATAATTTACATATTTCGATCAATTATTTGCATTTTTCGATATATAATTTGCATATTTCGATAAATAATTTGCATATTTCGATATATAATTTGCATATTTCGATATATAATTTGCATATTTCGATAAATAATTGCATACTTCGATATATAATTTGCATATTTCAATCAATTATTTGCATTTTTCGATATACAATTTACATACTTAAATCAATTATTTGCATTTTTCGATATATAATTTGCATATTTCGATATATTATTTGCATATTTCGATATACAATTTACATACTTCAATCAATTATTTGAATTTTTCGATATATAATTTGCATATTTCGATATATTATTTGCATATTTCGATAAATAATTTGCATATTTTGATAAATTATTTGCATATTTCAATATATAATTTGCACATTGCGATAAATGATTTGAATATTTAGAAAAAAAATACACAATTAAATTCACATTTTGATAAAGCAACGCAATAACAAAAATGTATCAATGATAACTGTATCAAATTGAAATGAACTTTAAGTTTCTAATCAAGAGTTTTTCAGTTATTGAATTTTCCGATTTTCCTATACATATTTTGCAATTGGACTCTTTAATAATTTAGAATTCATTTGGAACACTTCAGTTAATTTTTTAAAAAGAGATAAACATAATGAAAAACAAGAATAAGAAAAGGACATGGTAGTCTTGAGCTTGCTCTTCTAATTTCAGTTTAGTTCTTGATCTTGTTCTTGCATAAAAAGTTTGATCTTGTTCTGGGTTTTTGCATTTCACTAGATCTGACTAAAGAAAGACTGATGATCAAATGCAAGAACAAGTTTAAGAATATATGTTCTTCTGTTTGATTTTGGATAGGTCTTGGTCTTCTTTTAAGATTTTTCATAGTGCTCTATAAATTCTGCAATTTGACTTTTTAAAATTTTAATTTTCAGTTTTACATTACTTTATTTTACATTTACAATAATTTATTTAATATTTTCAACTAAATCCAATAAAACTAGTGATGATCAAATGCTAGAGCAGGAATAATAATTGTACTTGATATTTCTAGATTGCTCTTGTTCTTGTTCTTGCCTAGTTAGATCCAATCTATCTCTACGTTTTCTGGAATTCACATTAATCACTAGATCTGACCAAAGTTATGACCAGTTAAAACTACAGTTTCGAAAAATGACAATCTTCAAAATTTTCAATATATTTTGAACTTTTATCAATTTTAACTTTCTAAATAACTTATTCAGTAATATTTTAAAAAATTTGTTTGAACTGAATATTGATGTGCAAATGCAAGAACAAGAATAGTAGTCTTGTTTTTTTTAAGGTACGTCTTGATCTTGTTCTTGCATATAAAGTTCGATGGAAATAAATCAAAAAGATTTGATTGATCTCTGGTTCTTTTAAGATACGTCTTGGTCTTGTGCTTGAATTTCAAGTGAAAATGTCTGCATTTCAAATGGAAATTTCTGAATTTCAATTGGAAATTTTTGAATTTCAAATGGAAACTTACAGAATTTTAAATGGAAATAACTGAATTTCAAATGGAAATTTTCTGAATTTCAAATTAAAATTTCTGAATTTCAAATGGAAACTTTCTGAATTTCAAATGGAAATTTCAAATGGAAATTTCTGAATTTCAAATGGAAATTTCAAATGGAAATTTCTGAATTTCAAATGGATATTTCTGAATTTCAAATGGAAATATATTTCAAATGAAAATTTCTGAATTTCAAATGAAAATTTCTGAATTTCAAATGGAAAATTCTGAATTTCAAATGGAAACTTTCTGAAATTAAAATGGAAATATCTAATGAAAATTGCTGGATTTGAAATGGGAATTTTCAGAATTTTTGAATTTCAAGTGATGTCCTTTGAATTTCAAAGGGAATTTCTGAATTTCAATTGGGTCTTCTGAATTTCAACTGATGTCTTTTGAATTTCAAATGGAATAAATACAATAAAATAAAATAAAATCGCTGGGATCTGACTGATTATGCAAGAACATGAATAATATTTTCATTAGTGTTGTTTTTGCTCTTGTTCCTTCAATGTACAGCTTTGTCTTGTTCTTGCATATAAAGTTTGAACTTGTTTAAATTTTTGTAAATTGGACTACACTAAAAGTCTGTAGCCGCGGTAGCTCAGTGGTTAGTGCGTTGGACTGCGAGCCGAAAGGTCCCCCGGTTCAAACCCGAACAGGGGCTAACAACATCTTTTCATAGAAACATTTTTCTATACCGCGCTACCTCTCGGCAGTAAATGGCAAACCTCCGAGAGTAAAAAAAAATGCAAAGCTCTCACCCGCCGTTCGGATTCGGCAACAAACTGTAGGTCCCACCACTTTGAGTAGACGGAGCTCGGCCTAAGTTCTTATAGGACTGTAGTGCTAAACTATTATTATTATTATTATTAAGAGTCTTTAATATATTTTTCAAATCTTAGACATACAAATCTTAAGGTGTACCTCTTATTTTTTGACATAACATAAAATGTTTTCATAATTAAATAAAGGTATATATTATAAATCAAACTTGAATTTTTAATGCTAGGTTTATTTCTATTTGTTTTTGCAAATCGCTTTTAAGTACACCGATATAAATCATATTAATATATTAGATTTTGTAACTTTTCATTTTTCTTTTTTTTATTTTAATTTCAATTAAGCTATTACATTCTTGAATTGTATAAAATATTTATAATTTATCAATTTTTTTAAGCACTTTTCAAAAAATTTGTAAATATTTTACCAATGTTAATTTTAATTCAGCATAGTTTCATACAAGTTTTGAATGCTTTTCAACAATTAAAAGCGTTTGCAATAATTTGACAAATACCAAACATTTCTTATTATCAAGAACAAAACATACTTAATAGCGAGCTTTCGCATGTGAAAGTTAAATTCCTACAATCCTTCAATACCTTGGCATGCCAAAGCATGCTCAAAATATATTTGTTACATTTTTTACATTATGTGACTTAAAATATATACATATATAATATACAAAAAAAAAAAGTCTGCAGCATTTTTATATACCTACAAAGCATATATAAAATTTATATATATACAAATATAGTATATAAAACTCCTATGTGTATAAATGTATAAACTAAAAAGCATTAAATATATAACAAAAAAAAAAACTAAAGCGTTAACAACTTAAAAGTTGCATGTTTTTAAACTGACTTAAAACAAAAATAAAATTATTATAAATTATAAACTGTTGAATTTTTAAAACTATAATGTGTATTTGTAAATATAATCATTTTTATGAATTTTACCCTTAAATATATTAAATGGAAAAATTATATAAATATATAAAAAATAAAACAAACTATTTTAAACATTAATTTTTTTTTGCTAAGTTTTTCAAACAGAAATTACAAAAAAAGCTCTTTAAAAAAAAGGTCTTATTCTAAAGTATTTCATTGAGTATTATAAAAGCTTACTAAAAGCTTTATGTTTTATTGTAAAATATTATATTATTTGTAAATAGAGAAAAATCGCTGTATACTGTTAAAACCATATACTTTTATATTATAGAGCCAAATAAATTTAATTTTAATATGATTTAAAATTAATAGAATTCATTTAAGAATTATTTTTCTTGAGCAAAAGAATCATTTTGGCTAAATATTTTTAATTCTAATTCATTTTTTGTTATTTTTATTACAAAAATCAAAAAACAAAAACTATTTCTATGTTTAATAAATAACAAAATAAATCGTTGTAAATGTGTTTTTCATTTGTTAATATTTAATATAAAAATTAAACAGCAAACGGTTGAATGCAACATAAAATGAAAATAGACCTACAGAACTATTACAGAACTTATACAAAGTATGAAAAACATTTATGGCAAAAAGATAATGAGAGTTTAGTAACCACAGCAACAAAATATTATTATATATATATATATTAAATTTAATAAAAACATATTAAACAAATTTACTATAAAATTATAAAAAAAAAAACAATAAATCAACTAACAAACAAACCATATATTATCAATAGAAAACAGAAGAAAACAAATATTATAAAAAAATACTATATACAATAAAAGAAAAAACTGAAGAACAGCTGATGTTAGGAATGTAGCAGAAGAAAATGAAAAATACATACATACAAAAGTTATATGAAAAATGTGAAAAAAAATAAATAAAAATAATTTATAAAAATTATACTTATATGTATAACCCAAAAAAAGAAAGAAATCAAATAAAATAAATGCCTCAGTCAGTATAAAAAATATATATAACAATTGGTCTTTTATTTTATAATAATTGTAGGATATTTTTAAAATTTTTCAGATAATAAAATATAACTTGATATTTATGAAATAACTAGCTGGGTCCGTGCACGACTCGTGCCAAGATTTTGTGAATGCAAGGATATGGAGCCCTAGATTTCTTCCCAGTAGAAATCTTCCATGTAAAATTCTTCCCCATAGAACGCTTTGCCGTAGAATTCTTCCCGTAGAACTCATCCCGGTAGAATTCTTCCCGGTAGAAATCTTCCCGTAGAACTCATCCCGGTAGAATTGTTCCCGGTAGAATTCTTTCCCGTAGAATTCTTCCCCGTACAGTTTTTCACAGTAGAAATTTTAGTGTGGTGAGTTTTAAAGTGGTGAGTTACAGTGTAGTGAGTTTAGGTGAGGTGAATTTTGGTGTGGTGAGTTTTAGTGTGGTAAGTTTTAGTGTGGTGAGTTATGGTGTGGTTTTAGTGTGCTGAATTTAATCGTGGTGAGTTTCAGTGTGGTGAATTTTATTGTGGTGAGTTTACGTTGTTTACGTTGTATGGGAGGTACCACGCCCATTTGTCCAATCGCACCCATATATAGCCTATGACACCCTCCGGACTCCATAGTATCCAGTTACAAAATTTCAGTTAAATCGGTTCAGCGGTTTAGACGTGATGCTGGAACAAACAGACAGACAGACAGACAGACAGACAGACAGACAGACAGACAGACCGACAGACTGACAGACGGACCAAGAGTTTTATATGTATAGATAATACTTTCAAATAGTCATTCGGAATTTATTACGAAATTCAATTCTTACTTCCGAACAATTTCTTCCCTAACACAATTAATTCCTGGTACAATTTTTTTCTGGTATAATTATTTCCTGTCACAATTATTGCCGCAAAACAGCCTTCTTCAAAAACATTTTCTCTAGATAATTCTAATCAGCCACCATTTTTATCCACTAAGAAGAAAATTCTTTAGTACCGCATGGAGTGAAAAAACTTTTAAAATTCAGAAGGCATCAAGAAATATACGGAGTTATATACAGCAAAACAGAAAAATTCTAGTTTTAAGAAACAGATCCACTTAATTGTCTAAAAAGTAACCAAGAACATTATTCTTGATAACGTAAAGGTTATAAAAGGTTAGATTATAAAAATCATGTTATTGTTTTAATTTTTTTGTGAAATTTAAAGAACACGTGTTCGTATAACTATTGTTTTTCCGATCTTGCTTTGCCTGTAATATTCGCTACTGTGTTTTGTTTTGCGTTGGTCGTCTGTCATCGTCATCTGTTTGTTAGTGTATCTTTTTGATAATATGTTGAAATTAAGTAAGAGTTATAATTCTTGATATGCAGATATTATATTCTTAGGTTGCAAAATGTAACTAAGAGCAATTATTCTTGATATTTAGATGTTTTTTTCCTTTTGGTATCAAACAACGGAATGATATACGTTATATACCATTTTGATAACTAAGTAATTTGCTTTCTTAATATTTATGTCATATATATTCAAGAATTTTATTAATATTATTGAAATTCTGTTATTATTCATCCCGAGTTTTAGAAGTTTATTTCCCTCTGTAAACACAACATGAAAGAGTGAAATTTTCATCTTTAATTTCAAATATTTACTAAAGAACCATAAATCATTTTCTTATTTATCCTTATCCTGTCTGCCATGTCTCGGAGATCTTCGATGATCGACGTTTTCTTGAACTAACTGCGATAAAATAGTTCGATATCGTTGTTTTATCACTACTAATTTTTTAAATTTTTCGTACAATAAACTTTAAGGAAGTATAAACTCTATGAACTCGATACAATTTTATTCCTATTCAATATTTCCAAAAATTTTGCCCACCTCAATTTTAACATTGTCTTGTCCGAGACCAGGCGCGTAGCCAGGATTTTCCTTCGGTGGGGGAGGTTTTGAAAAATATATTAATTTTTAAAAGATAGTTCCAGAAAATACAATCGCACATATTTTTTATTTTTATCCATTCGGATTATGTATTTTCAAATCTTAAATTTATTTTGGAATAAAATAATAAATAGTATAAAATCAATATTTTCACGAAAAACTAAAATGGAAAGAAAAGTTTTTCTTCAAATATTCATAAATATATTTAAATCGACTCTCCCATATTAAAAAAAAAATCAGTTTGGAAGGTTAGATCACATGGGAAATTTTAAAGTAGGTGTAATTATGATAGTTAGGATTATCAAAATTATAGTCGGTCTTAGCCGGACTATAAATACCCTACACATATGTGTGGTTACCATTCAAAGTGGTATATAGGTCACCAGGGTATACAAATCCTGAAAATAACTACCCATATTTACAAATGAGTAGGTGTACCAAATTTCGATTTTTTTTTTTGGGAACCACAAGTCGTTTCGCGGGAAAACATTGTTTCGCGGGAAAACATATGTTTCGCGGGAACACATATTTGACCAAAAAAGTTTAGCTAAGATGTATACAGAAAAATTGAACTGCAGATGTAAATTTTAGGTGCCCGCGGACCCCGCGTTACCCCCACGGACATAATCCCCAATTCGAATTTGGGGATTATGTCCGCATAGGAACGCGGATATAATCTCCAAATTCGAATTAGGGGTTACGTCCGCCGAGATATCAAAATAAAATTATATACTTGTTTTATTCATTAATAAGAAGAACGATTTTTTATTTACAAAAAGTTACAAAATTTACATAAAAATGTATTTAACAAATATCAATAACAAACAAATTTAACAAAATAAATAAATTCGATTTAAAAAAAAAATTCAAAAATATAAAATCGGACATAATCGCCAATGGGGGTTATGGCCGAATTCATACTTGGACAATATTGGGGGTTATGTTCGAAACATCGATGTACATAACTCCCAAATTCGAATTGGGGGTTATGTCCGTTGGAGGTTATGTCACGGCACCAAATTTTATATGAGTTATATGAATATAAATTGTCAGATCACAGGTCACAATGGACCGATCTCGCCAACATACCTTTCGCACATACAGCGTAGGTATATAAGTAATCTAATTTATGAGTTTCATTTATCTAACTCTTCAATTGTTTAAGTAGTAGTGATTTCAGCAGACAGGCAGACGGACAGGCAGACGGACACCGCTAAATCGACTCAGGAGGTCATGCTGATCAAGAATATATATACTTTTCCATACCGGAGATGCTTCCTTCAGGGTGTTACAAACGGCGTACCAAATTGAATATACCCTTTCACTCTTAGTGTAGGGTATAAAAGCAAAAATTGGAACTGGAATAGGATTTTTGGAACCGGAACCGCTGTTAAAAAATGTGTGAAGCGGAATCGGAACCCATTTAATTTGTTTGGTTGGAACCGAAATCAGAACTGGAACCGCTATTTTAAAAATCTTGGAACCAGTTCCGGAACCAATAATCCAAAGGGTTAAACAATTCACAAAGTAAGAAATATTTGTTTTAAATCGAATTTTATTAACACGAACTATTAACTGTTTTTTTATAATTAAGTATAGAGAATACTAAAAATTACAATAATTCACTAATGAAAAAAAAATAAAAAAACCCATGTATTATTAATTGAAGAAAATTTTTTTTTTTTAAATATTCTACGAAGTAAGATTAAACGTTAATATATGTATAAAAAAAAATTAATAGCTTCAGTGTTCAAAATGTTCTCACTAAATAGGGTTTCGTTTGAATAATTGGCATACAGTATGACCCATACAATAACCATTCGATAAACATTTTTTATATATTTTAATTTGTCAAAATATCAGAACACCGAAAACACCCCTGGCTACGGCCCGATCCGAGACCATTTTGATTTATGAAAATTTCAAGTCCACTATTTCCCAGCCTAATTGAAATTGTACTTCGGACATGTTCGGAAAAAGTTCATTGCGTTTTTACCTTAACTTAATCCCAACAATTACATTAAATAAGATCAAAATAATCTATTACCTAATAGGTTTAAATATATACTTGGGCATAGCATAAATTAGTGTCAGAATATCAATTGTGGAAAATAGGAAAGGACAACTTTACATGAAAAAATTATATTTATTATGCTAAAGATTGTCTAATAAAAGATATTTTTGCAGCTGATTTTTTTAAATGAATAATACTCTTAAACCGTTGTCTTTTGCTGATTTTCTGCAACTTTCTTAATTATTAAGAAATTATAATACAAATTTTTAGCATAATCTATACATATTTTATTAATACGCAACTTCTTAATTCCAACGAAATATTAACAGAGTAACGAGTTGGAAAAAGCTGAAATTAATTTAAAATGTTTGCGCACTTTTTGATATTTAGCATATAACTCATAAAAGCATAATGCGATTATAATGGAATTTGGAACATGGTGAATATAATCTAATGTAACGAAATGAACGATTAAAAATTGTTTAAAAAATGTATTGTTCTTTTTTGTTTATTAGGAAAATAATACCATTGGAGTCATGCTAATTTCCACGAATAATAAAAGTGACAGCAGCCAAACAAATACATTTACGCAAAGCAAGAACAATAACAATAAAGCACCAGTAATTAAGACCTCACAACAATTCATACAAACACCTCTATATGGAACAAAGGGGGATCCTATAGAACCAGGGATCCACGGCATATGCATTAAATACTGTTTGCTCTGGTGGCAGGGAATTAAATTAGTTTTCTGCGCTAATTAAAATTTATGACACCCGCTATTTACGGCACAACGTAATAAATAAGCTTACGGCAAAACGTAAACATTTGGGAAGGCAGTCAGTCGGTTGAGCAGGAGCAAAACAAATGAAACACTGGAAAAAAATAATTTTTACTAAAAATTCAATTTTCACTAAAAATTCAATTTTTAACTCAAAATTAAATTTTTCACTAAAAATACAAATTTCCACAAAAAAATCACATTTTCACCAAAAAATTCAAATTTTCACCAAAAATTCAAATTTTCACTAAAAATTCAAATTTTCACTAAAAATTCAAATTTTCACTAAAAATTCAAATTTTCACTAAAAATTCAATTTTTCACTAAAAATACAAATTTTCACTAAAATTTCAAATTTTCCACTAAAAATTCAATTTTTCACTAAAAATTCAATTTTTCACTCAAAATTCAATTTTTCAATAAAAATTCAATTTTCCACTAAAAATTCTATTTTTCACTAAAAATTCAATTTTTTCACTAAAAACCAAATTTTCACTCAAAATTCAATTTTACACCAAAAATTCAAATTTTCACTGAAAATTAAATTTTTCACAAAAAATTAAATTTTCCACAAAAATATCAATTTTTCACTAAATAAATTCAGTTTTTAGATAAAAATTCAATTTTACACCAAAAATTCAATTTTTCACCAAAAATTAAATTTTTCACTGAAAATTAAATTTTTCACTGAAAATTAAATTTTTCACTGAAAATTAAATTTTTCACTAAAAATTCAATTTTTCACTTAAAATTCAATTTTTCACTTAAAATTCAATTTTTCACTGAAAATTAAATTTTTCACTGAAAATTAAATTTTTCACTAAAATTCAATTTTTCACTAAAAATTCAATTTTTCACTAAAATTCAAATTTTCACTAAAAATTCAAATTTTCACTAAAAATTCAAATTTTCACTAAAAATTCAAATTTTCACTAAAAATTCAAATTTTCACTAAAAATTCAAATTTTCACTAAAAATTGAATTTGTCACTAAAAATGTATTGTTCCTACATTTTTTGTGAAAATTTTTCACTAAAAATTTAATTTTTCACTAAAAATTCAATTTTTCACTAAAAATTCAATTTTTCTCTAAAATTCAAATTTTCACTAAAAATTAAAATTTTCACTAAAAATTCAAATTTTCACTGAAATTTCAAATTTTCACTAAAAATTGAATTTGTCACTAAAATTTGTCACTAAAAATGTATTGTTCCTACATTTTTTGTGAAAATTTTTCACTAAAAATTTAATTTTTCACTAAAAATTCAATTTTTCACTAAAAATTCAATTTTTCACTAAAAATTCAATTTTTCACTAAAATTCAAATTTTCACTAAAAAATAAAATTTTCACAAAAAATTCAAATTTTCACAAAAAATTCAAATTTTCACTAAAAATTCAATTTTTCACTAAAAATTCAAATTTTCACTAAAAATTCAAATTTTCACTAAAAATTCAAATTTTCACTAAAAATTCAAATTTTCACTAAAAATTGAATTTGTCACTAAAAATTCAAATTTTCACTACAGATTAATGTTTTCACTAAATATTCAATTTTTCACTAAAAAATTAATTTTTCACTAAAAATTCAATTTTTCACTAAAAATGAAATTTTTCACTAGAATTCAATTTTTTCATTAAAAATTCAGTTTTTCACCAAAAATTCAATTATTCCCTAAAAATTCAATTTTTCACTAAAAATTCAAATTTTCACTAAAAATTTAAATTTTCACTAAAAATTTAAATTTTCACTAAAAATTTAAATTTTCACTAAAAATTCAATTTTTCGCTATAAATTCAATTTTTTTTACTACAAATTCATTAGATTTCAATTTTTCATTAGAAATTCATTTTTCACTAAAATTTCAATTTTTCACTAAAAAATCAGTTTTTAACTAAAAATTCAAATTTTCACTAAAAATTAAATTTTTCACTAAAAATTCAATTTTTCACTAAAAATTCAATTTTTCACTAAAAATTCAAATTTTTCACTAAAAATTCAATTTTTCACTAAAATTTAAATTTTTTACAAAAATTTAAATTTTTTACGAAAATTTCAATTTTTTACGAAAAATTCAATTTTTCACTAAAAATTCAATTAGTATTTTTCTCAGTATAACTACGCATGTTAGTTATGGAGTGGGTTTTCACTATACAAATGCCAAAGGTTATTGTAGTTCTACTTAATTTCTGGTAAATATTTATTGAAATTAATTTGCAGCAATGCGATCTAAGTAGAGGATAAAAACTTCAAAATGTTGTCCAAAAAAATATTTCAAAAATTGTATACTCTACAAACTACCTTTAATTAAATTTTAGACTACCATTGAATTTATTTTAATTATTGTAAAACATATTAATAGCCCTATTTTTAACTTGAAGGTAGCATTATTAATTCAGAAAATATAAATTTCTAATATTTAAGACCGCAATTAAAATTAACCTAAGGGAAAACAACGCAAAATGATACCATTTGACATTTGACTTTTGTAGCGCTAGTCAAAAATAGACACAGCTTCAAAAAAAAAATAGCTAAAAGAAGAAAAATAAACGGCTCAGACAAATTGCCAGTCGTGGTCGTCGCAGCAGCTGTTGCTGTGTGGCCTCGTTTTTGAATTGCAAAAATATTCCAAAAATTATCGCCAGCGGCGGACAGTTGTTACGGATGATCGTAACTAAGGATTCGTGGAATGTAAAATCGCGTTATCAACGACATAGATGCTTTTCCTAATTAAAATACACCGAAAGTTGTGTACGCCGAAACTCATATACGTTAGTGCGTAATAGTAATAAAAAGTAACGGAAAGTTGTGCAAAATATTCAATACTCGTAATATCTTCTTTTTTTGTAATCCTTTTTATGGAAAAAAGACAAGCTTTTCTAGACAACATTTTTAGCAGGGTCGAGGTATTTTTGAAGCATTTTTTTGACATATTTCAAACAGACAAAGGCAGCGATTGTATCAAAAGCTGTCTGTTTTTATGCCCGTTCCCCAAATATGGCGTAAATCTGCCATACAAATTCCACAAAAATTTACAACTTGCTATACACTTCCCAAAATATTATATTTATCTGTGCGTTTGCATGAATTGTGCCCGAAATATTCCAGAAAAATTACAAAATGTTTGACTCGGGGTTCCATTTAAAAGTACAAAAACGTTTTTAAAATTCAATGAATTTAGTAGTAATTTTTTGAACACAGCCAGAAAATAAGAAACTCTGTACGCTAAATCAAAATATATCATTTAAATCCGGAAGTGCATGTGAAGTTCTCATGGAAATTCCAAAAAGTCAACAAATTTTGTCTACAACTTATTTTTTGTATTATTTTAAAAAATAGTTGAAATAGTGTGATTTATTTGTATATTTATACTTTGTTGGTAAAATATATAGTTTTTTCATAATAAATCACAGAATAATCCAAGACGGGACAAAACGTTCCGTATGGAAATTTTCACTACGATTTTGTCTCTAAAATTAATTTTATATTTTAAAAATGATTTACGAAATATACGACTTCAATTTCCTATTATTATTTAAGTTTATTAATGTTTTACAATTTTATATTTGTTATACTGTTCCCTCTACATAGAAATGAAAATTCATCAATATGATGAATTTATTCATAAATATTATGAATTTTTTTCACCAACTACCAGATTCATCATATTGATACCACCGTTCATTAAATGATATATTAATAAATACATTCATTATACATATATATGAAATTATTCGTACTATCGAACATCATAGTGAAGAACGTAATATTCAAAACAATTAAGTTGAATCGTCATATTAATGAATTTGTTCATTATATTTATGAATATAATATTTTTTACGAATTTTTCAAAAAATAAGTTTTTTTTAAGAACATAATTCGAAAAAAGTTTTGTTGTAAAAATTTTATTTAAAAAAAAAGAGAAAAAAAAACTTTTTCGAAAAAAAAATTTGAATTTTAGAAGTAAATTTTTTTTTTAATATATTTTTATAAGTATAACTTTTTATTAATATATAAATATTATAAATAAATATATTATAACACATTTTACTAATTTATGCATGCACATAAAAAAAATGTACCTCATATTGATGAATTCCGTTCTTCAAACCATGATTCATTGTATTGAAGAACCATTCATAATAATTATGACTAACGCCATTATTGTTATGTATGCTATCATAAATATGAAGAACGCTTGGTAACTCCCGAAAAAGTGTTCTTCAATATGATGAACTGTATGTGATGAATACGTTTCATCATATTAATGAACCAAAATATAAAATACAACATATATGTTCTTCATATTGAAGAACGCTGTTCATTTAACCAAATTTCTATCAACAATTTTTTGTTCGTTCATTTTTTGCCATAGTTCTCAAGTAGTTCTTGTGTGTTATTTCTTATACAATGCATGCTCTACATGCAAAAATTAGTAAAATGTTTTACAATATATTTATTATAATTACAACTTTTTATTAATAAAAATATATATTTATAACAAATATATTTTTGAAAAAAAAAAATATTTTCGAAAAAAAAAATGTTTGTAGAAAAAAAATTATTTTCGAAAAAAAAATTTTTGTTGAAAAAAAAATATTTTCGAAAAAAAATTTTTTTTTTTCAAAAATGTTATTTTTCGGAACTTTTTTTTTGGTCCGAATTTATTTTTTTCGGATAATGTTTAAAACACTTTATTTCAGAATTACTTTATTTTTTTTTTTAATATTATGAACAAATTCATCAATATGACAATGCAAATTCATTGTATTGAATATTTTGTTCATATATATAATGAATGCATTCATTAATATGTCATTTAATGAACGGTGGTATTAATATGATGAAACTGGTAATTGGTGAAAAAATTCATAATATTTATGAATAAATTCATCATATTGAAGAATTTTTGTGTGTCGAGCAAGCATTATATAAAAAATAACATAAAAGAAATACTTGAGAACTGAGCAGTACGGCAAAAAATGAACGAAAAATAAATATTTTGATTGAAATTGGGTTTAATGAACAGCATTCTTCAATATGATGTACATATATGTTGTATTGTATGTTCTTGTTCATTAATATGATGTGTAGAATTACACATACAATTCTACACAAAGTGTTCCTCACTTTTTCGACAGTTACCAAGCGTTCATCATATTTATGATCGCATTCATAACATTGATGTCGTTAGTATTATTATTATGAATGGTTTTTCAATACAATGAATCATGGTTTGAAGAACGGAATTCATCAATATGATGTATATTTTTTTTCTTTTAGTTTTCTCAACCTTTTTTCTATGTACACTTTTGTACTCAATGTGCCGGACGTGGCAGATTTGAGTGAGCTATAAAACATTTTCTAGAATTACAAGGAAATCGAAGTTAACATTTTTAAAATTGCCGTGTGAAATCTCTGTTTTAGAAACTGCAAAGGCAACTATATAAAAATTAGTTTTAGTGTTACCTGAATATATATTTTCGGTTCTGGACGTGATATGATAGCCATACAGAAACATTAAAATTTTACAGTCATTTTACAGAATTAACTTCGTTATTTTTATGCTACAAAAACATTAATTAAGGATTTCGAAAAAAAAAATAGAAAATAATATTTTCTATGACTTTTAGTTAATTTAATTACTCAAAGTACATGAAAATTGTTATAAATACACCGAAAAAACTACTGTTGTAAATTATATTACATTTATATCTTTGGGTGTTAAAAAAATGCAGGTCTACTACATTTTGTTGATTTTTAAATACATTTGATTTTATTTGACTCAATGTTACTACAACATGTATTGAAAATTTGTTCTCTACATATTGCACAAATTGTAATTATTTGCTTTTATTTTGAATATTTGAAATTAATGTGTACACACGACATAAGTATTACGAAGGTCGTTCGTCTTTTGGCTACAAACGAATTCGTTGACTACATATTGCAGGAACTGATTTTTTACACACAGGACCAGCCATACAACAGACGACTGCGTATGTCAAAAGGTAAAAAATAAAAACCCAAGCAGCTCAAGTATCTGACCGAAACGAGAACTAGTGATGCCAACTAATTGAACCAACTGATTCAACCA